>JBCAUI010531139.1:0-24023 GCA_038406195.1 Haplosyllis anthogorgicola | reverse complement strand
TCACGGGTCCGCGAGACAGAGAATCCAGCGCCTATTTCACTGCTGACGCTCAGCCTGAAATATACCCTGCGCGACACCTCTAAGAACTATCCTCATACTGTTCCCTTCATTTTTTGTTAGACCTCAGAAGACCCAATCCTCTTTGTTTTCTCACAAATCTACATTCAAATACAGCAAAACCTCTTTCAAACCGACTCCTGTTCCAGCACTATGCGTTTAAGATTACAATTTTTCGTCAATACAATGAAACCTCTTTTCCATATTTTTATCTATTCGAATATCTCTCTAATCTGCATAATATTTTAACTGACCAAATGGAGTCGGATAAAAGAGGTTTCCCTGAAGTCAAAACAGAACTGCTCCGCAAGGGTCACAACTCGTATTTTAGGTGGTGTACTTCACCGCGACTTTTCCGTACATCGTGCTGTTGATTCTGCTAGTCCGTGGAGTAACGCTGCCGGGATCTCTCGAAGGACTCAAGTTCTACCTCGTGCCGGAGTTCTCCAAGCTGAAAAACCCTCGGGTGTGGGGTGATGCTGCCTCTCAGATATTTTACTCACTGGGACCAGCATGGGGAATACTGATCACCTATGGCTCGTACAACAAATTTCATTCCAACTGCCACAGGTGAGTAATGATGACGATGATGTGTAGCTGAATATACAAAACCCTTTCCGTCATAACAGTGACGGCTTGTGACTTATGAAATAACTAAATATAGTACCATTTACAGGGGCGGATCCAGGATTTCCCGTTGGGGGGGGGGCGCCCGACCCGTTGGGGGGGCACCATCCCCTATTTTCGCCCAAAATTTAGCGGAAAGTACATGAAAACGAAGAAAATTTGGGCCATTGGGGGGCCCGCGCCAGCGCCCCCCCTAGATCCACCAATGACTTAGATAGTTAGAGCCTTTTCGTGTCATGTACATCCCACTGGAACCTGTTTATTCAGGATTCCGCCTTGCAGGGGGTGCTGAGGCACCTTCTTCAAGCCACCTTTTAATATTTCCCCCCGAAATTCCTATGAAAATGAGAGGAAATTGGGACACTGGAGGAAACACATATCTGTGGGACCCCCTTTGGATGCGCCCATGGTTATGTATGGGATTTTTACCACTCTCATATCAAGGGAAAAAACCAAAACAACAGCAACAAACTCAAAACAAATGTTATATTTATATAAAAATATCTAAGTGATATATTTGCAATGTGATGTTGTAGAATCTCTAAGTGATATATTTGCAATGTGATGTTATAGAGATTCCATCATTTCTGCCATCACCTGCTGTATGACGTCAGTCTTTGCCGGTTGCGTTATTTTCTCCGTTATTGGCTTCATGGCTCACGAGCTTCAACAACCGATCAAAGATGTTATGAGTTCAGGTACGGTTCTACTCAACTGACGATAACCATCAAAATAGAAAGGGACAAAACAGAATATTCTTTCTTGAAGAGTTGTCATACCATAAATGTTACAATATCATGCCATACGTTGTATGCACAGTCGTGTTATGACATAATGTCGCTGGAAACGATGTTTTCATTCAATAGACTGCAATTGAACAATTGCAAACTCGTTTGTAACATGTAAATAGTAAGGATACAGAAAGAAGTAGAAAACGTAATCTGTTGAAGAGCAGACATTTCATTCCTGTTAGATATCTTCTGACTTTAAATTTGGATCTAAGCAACACAAATGTGAAAGAGTAATGGAAAATACATATCACGCGACAGTTTCGTTGCATTGATATGTGACATCTGTAGGATGAATAAAACCAATTAACATTTTGATATTCATGACATTTTGGGGTTTTTTTCAGGTCCAGGTTTGGTGTTTGTAGTGTATCCTGAAGCACTTTCCAGAATGCCCTGCGCTCCTCTATGGAGCGTAATCTTCTTTTGTATGTTGTTTACCATTGCCTTGGACAGCATGGTAAGATATTTAATATTTGGAATAATTTACAATTAATATGTCCGATAAGAGGTTTTCGAAATTAATTTCTTGAACTGTCACTTTAATCAATATCTATGAAAAGACCTCAAATGACGGTTATAGCCCATTCCACCGCACAAAAGCAAAAAATTGCAGTTTATCTCCTGCAGTTTCGATTACAATGGTCTAAATGATATGTCTGTATCAGATACGCACTAATACTAACAATGACCATGTTAAGATCCAAAGTATACTAAAAGTTATAAAATATGCATTTAATTCGTCTGGTCCAACCAGAGTTCGCATTCGATGCAAATTAATTAAACGTTCTTACTTTGATGCATCAGCAAAATCAGCTTCACCAATATTCTCCTTCAGTTTGCTACATTCGAAACTGCCATCACCGCCTTAGTGGATGACTTTCCTCAGGTCTTCAGAAAGAGAAGGATACATCTGACTGTTGCCGTTGCTATTGTGATGTTCCTACTGGGTCTACCACAGTGCACACAGGTAGGGTGATCCTTAGTCAGTAAACGGAGATTTTCCATCTAATTTCTATGTGTACATTTGTGATAATTCATTGATCATGCAGTTCACTAACCATTTGCGTGACGCATTGCAGGGCGGAATATACCTGCTTACACTGATGGATTGGTATGTTGGTACTTTCCCACCACTCTTCGTGGCGTTGTTCGAAGTTTTGATCGTGGCATACGTGTATGGTACGTATACATATATTAGAAATACTAGTGCTCATATTATCAATAAACTGCTAATGGAAATTGTAAAGAATTGTACCCGTAAATGTACCATACACATAAATTACATCCGTTTGTATCTTAGAGCTTTTAATAAGGGAATATCTACATGCACATTCCACAGGCTATGAAAACTGGGCAAGCGATGTGAAACTCATGCTTGGGTTCAAACCGCCTTTGTATTGGCGTATAACATGGATGGGCATTTCTCCACTGGCTATCCTGGTAAGAGCTTAATTCTTTCGCCGTTAAGATCATTCCTGTACGAAAAGGGAGGTAGAACTCTTTCCTAAAGGAAGGCATGTGATAGCCACTTAAATTCTCTTTAACAAAGAGTTCTACTAAACTGTCTTCTATCTGACAAACACCCTGATATTTTTCGCCGTTGATTAAATGTTAACCTGTCATCCCTAAAAATGGGCTCACTGAAAGATTGCTATGTAAACACTGGATAAAATATCTTTACGCTCTTTCAGTTTGGACATGCCGTATGTACATGAACTATACTTTAAACAACCACTTTATCTCTCACGAACATAATGTATCGAATTTTCCATGTACCATTTTGTCAGTACTGTAGACAAAATATTGCAAACTGAAAGCGGCATTTCTGTTTGGCTAGATTTTGCGTAAAATGTCAGATGGAAGACCGTTAGTTACAAGCAATGGGTTCTTGTTAAGAGATGTTCTTCAATGCAGCTAATTAAAAATGATTCTGAATGTTTCCAAGATTGCTGATCACTATTTCAGCTGTGTACAACTCAATTTCACAAACTGTATGTAACATCTCTTAGCAAAAGGTGTTTTGTAAACCATTGTTTTCGTATGAGCACAGGCAAATATAACATATCATTGTTTACTGAATGCTCATCCCACATACTTATTTTAATTCTTCATACTTAATTTTGATACAAGATCTCTAAACTTTATGAAAAATACAAATTTAACAAAATTCACAACTACATTTGTATTGTCTATTTATACAAGCTAAAATAGCAACAAATTTGTTAAGTTACTTGGTATTATTTTCAGAGTTAAGTGTTGTTAAGTATGAATAAGCATACATAAAATATAACCCAAGAGAAAAAATAAAGATTCAGCGACTTTATGTAAAAAAGAAAAGGAAACATCTTTATGTTTGGCATACCTTGGCATATCAGACATGCAAAATTAGAAACACTAAAACTTGAACTTACATCTCCTTTTATTATGTGAAATATTGTTAACAAAGATGGACTTGTACTCTTTATAATTACATTCCTGCACTGAAAAAAGTAAAGTATCAAAACTAATACGTTCCATCCTTGTTCTTATGTTAATAATGTAATAATAATATTGTAATTGTTTTCTTCAGCTATTATATACAGGCAGAATTGTCAATCCAAGGCCTTCATAGCTTCGATCTTGTGGGCTAAATTAGCTTTGCTAATTTATTGAAATATTAAAGAACGCTGTTTTGGATACCTTGAGCGAGATGGAGTCAACAGAATTTAATTGTGTTTTAAGAGATAAAGACATTGCATGTATCTCTTCTTAATTTAACCGGTTTGCTAAGTGGTTGAAACAAAATCCTTTCCTATGATACAACTTCCGATTATTTTGTATGTAAGGGGACATTGTTCTCTGAAAGAATTCTGATGATTGGTAAACAATGAAGAGAGATCCCAGTATCTACTATTCAGTCAATTATTGATTTAGTATTAAAGTTACTCATTGTAGACTAAATTTATTTGACCGTGCAATTTTCGAGTATCACTAACAAAACGAAACGGTAACACAATAAGGTTACTTTTTGAAGTCTTCTGGCTTCACCTCAGCTTGAACTAAAATAACATTTTGACACGTGTATTTGGAAACTAGTATCTCTCTTAGAAGCTTATCATAATTTAGGTAACATATCTTTTCGTTGAAATGTGCAAAATTAAGACACATTTAGAAAGCAATTTTGCAAAAAAGAGAAATTCCCTGATACAGAGTCTGGTCATAAAATGGTTGAAATGACTGAAAAGATATGTGGCATTTTTGCTTGTTTGCAAGCGTACCAATTATCAAAGTTCCTGGAAAGGCATATCTCGAAAACTTGGGTTAAAAGGGGTTACAAAAGACAATTTTATAAATAACATGAGCTAAGGCAGCAACATTTAGCAGACCCCTGCCCACTCATAGAACATTGCTTGAATGCCCTGGATGCCATGTTGTGTGAACGGGAGCCTCACTTCCACATGGCCTGTTGTGTATTTGCAGCGCCACCTGACAGTCACTTCTGGTCTCACCACCAGGGGTCTCCATGGTAACGTTTACAATATGGCCACCTTCTTCAGCCTTCATTCCTAGTAATGATATATAAAATCCCTATAATTGATTTAAAGTTCAGCTATCACAGCACAACCTGGTACACTAGACTTCGAGCCATTAGCGCATAAAAGGTTTAAACTTTGGTTATTTGTAATTTGAAATTAATTGAAAATGTTTGAGGATAGAGACCAGGTTCGGCTGTGTTATCATATTTCCTTTCTAGTCAAGTTGATGCGTATTATGTTATTGAATAACTTCATGCAAGAAACTCAAATCATTGGAATATTGCTTTTCAATCAACAAAATTAGCCTTGTATGAGTTTCCTTGCAATAAGTTACTCACCTTGATATGAACTTTCAGCTTTTATCCTTTCAGTTTTCACTTTTAGGCCCCAAAATTACAGTTAACAAAAGTTAATTCTTTTATCATTTGATTTTCTCAAATCATCAACTGCTTGATATCGAAAATTTTACTGCTTAAATCCTCAGAATGTTTGGCTTTTTCGTTATGAAAATTTATGGCCCCAAGTAATTCGAAATGTAGAGAATTAATCACAAAGAGAGAAATCCTTTTGCGTCTTACAAATTAATGATCACACAATTAACAGCACCGGTTCCAATTGTACAACCTAACAGTGGTTATTTTGGCTTCGTTTATTTGTGTCTGATTTAGTTCGGTAGTAAAGGGATTTCTCTGTAATTTTTTCCATGATCAGTTGAATAATTCCCGAATTCGATCTATTTGCAGTTTATAATCATCTTCAATGCGGTCATATATACGCCTGTTGCCTATGGTAGCTATGTGTATCCAAAATGGGCTGAAATGATTGGTTGGGGCATATGCATGGCATCGCTCATTTGTGTACCACTGGGCATAACCATCACTTTCCAACAGAAAGTAGGAATTCGGGTAAGAAATTGGGACCTGTTTTGTCCATATTTACGTATGCCATATAGGTTAGGACAGATTTCCGTATTTTATAGTTAATAGTTTTCTGTCGATATTTAAAATATTTCTCAAATGTTTGCATATTGTGTAGTAAGAACAAGTCGACTAGTCGATAATTTTGGTAAATGATGGTACAATTTATTTTTTTACTGAATGAGAAAATTGTTTACGATCATGTACTACACAGAAAAAAATCAAATTGTTACCTTATTTAGTACCAGATGTTTTGAAAGTAAAATTTTTGCTTAGTAATTATGGAATAGTAAACCTAGAATATCCGACAGTTGACTGTCGACAGGTAAAATTCAAGCGTCGCGACAACACTAATTTTCTTTATCGCAATACATCGTAGAATCTGCCGAGCGTGCTGAGGTTCCCGTGGAGCGGTAAGACGTGGAGGAAGCTGACGAGCCCGTCTGAAGACTGGTGTCCTGCGCACGAACGTCTGTCAAGGAAATACAGAGTATGTTTTGTTCATTCGTTATGCTTTGACCATAATCAACGGCAAATTCTATGGCGTTGGTGTCGGATGCGGTCAGACATCTACTTCCGAGGCTGTTAACCTCGGCTTGCAAAAGTATGTCGGAAGTGCGGCTGGTTGCTTGGTTAACACCTCTACATAAAAAATGCAAAAGAAGCAGATGCTGGAAGGTAGAGGGAGTGTTTCATTGATCTCAGTTACGACAAGTGGTCGTTGTGCTGCATGGTCTTGGAGATTCTGATTGCCATAATAAATCTGTTCAAACAGCACCAATTTATTTTACTTAAGTTTTAATACAAGTCCACGATTAGTTTTTTATAGATGCTTGTAATCCGGTCCTGACTTAGGACCGCTTTTCACTTCAAAAGTACAGTGCAAGAATGGTAATACAAAGGTAAGAATTTTATTTAGTATGAGAGTGTACATGCGTATCTGTGCAAATAACGATAATTTACATTTCTTTTACAGAATGGAACTACAAACGTGCCAATTTTCAAAGGACTAGAATTGGGCAAAACTGACCTGAATGGAACAGCCGCGGAGCCGTTGACACATTCTAATGTGTAAATGTCGTATCGCAGACACTCATTTATTATACACTCAATACAGACGGCTTTAAATCAATGCCGCCATTACATAAATATGTACACTTTCAGTGTATCACTGAAATTTTACATAAATACAGTCAGAACTTTAAATGAAATGCTAAAATGGTAAGAGTATTAGAGATTTTGAAAAAATGTTTCTTCAAACACAAGGTTCAAACAAAATTTAAAAATTGCATTGGGAAAAGATTAAACATTTTCCAAAACCAGTGCCCACTACCCGTGACTGGATAAGTTCATGGTCATGTATTGATGTGCCATTTTATAAATATATTGATAAAGATATTTAGCATATGTATTATATATACTCATTTATAACGTTATGTAAATTAATATGTACACTGTACTACTTTTATGTTGCTTCCTTCCAATAGAAGTTTTTCTTAATTTTCTTAATTATATATATAATCTACCAAATCGACCTAGTGTACCAAGTTTTTCAGACATACCAATTGACCTTCATCGTTACGTTTCAATTGCACTCAAATTTAAATGTACACTGATCTATGAATTTACTAAAATCTGAAAAATTTGGAATTCGGTATTCATATCAAAAATCTGTCATTCAAGAAATTTTCAAGAACCATATAGACCATTTTTAATATTCAGACTGAATTTAGACCTGACGAAACTGAAAACGGGTTTAAGAGCAAAATCGGACTTAAAATCAGACAGTTTTTATGTCTGGAAAGTTTGGTAGATTGTGTAGATTTTAAGTATATTGATCATATACATATGTATGCTATTATTATGACTGATGCTGCCGAGGAGGTATTTCATTAGTTTATACTCATCACACAGTATGAACCAGGAGACCATTCATTATTTACGTTTTTTTTTATCGGAATAATGTTTTGTTTTGTTGTTTGATGTAATTTTGAGACTTGTAAACGCACTACAAATGACAATTCTACTGCAACTAAAATGACTATTACCAATTCAACATTTCTACTTATAAAAATTATCAAACCGTCCAAAATGTTTAAAGTATATGTAATTTGCTTTGTACACATAATATTTTGTTAACGAAACATATTCAGGCATCCTGGAATATTCTTTGGCAATGTTATTAGTAATGTCGATGAGTAATTTATTGGTCTGTCTTGACCATAAGTGCTTCACATGATCAGGAATAAAGTGGCTTAAATGAAAACCTGTACCGGTAAAATGAATGAATAGAGTAGATAGAATTGTATGTACATTGATAATTATACAAGTGATGACCGTTCAGTAGCTTCTATGTGAAAGATTTGTCCTGTTTGTTATGGTTATTTGGGCAGAAATCTCAATCTAAACTGTGAGGGAGCCCTGCATAAAATGCACAAGTACCTTAGTAACTATCATTGTCAACGTGGCGTTGTTAAACATTGCTATTTTACAAGGAGCTATTTTGTATCTTAGTCTAAAATTTAAATAGTTCTAATATCGTTACTAAGTAATATCAATGCATGAAAATCTAAGAACGTTTATTGCAGAATTGGTTATTTAAAACGCAAATTTTCATTACCTTAATGAAATTTGTAATATAATGTGAAAATCAGTTTATGTTATTAGATAATATGGAATATGCCATGGAAAAATTGGAAAACTTCTGAATTTTACCACTTACAGTTATTTTGAATTTGTTGTAAACTGTATCGAGGAATAAAAAGAACGCTGTTTCAGAACTCCATCTGTGGGATGTACTCTTAATTTTTTGTTGTCAAGACCTGACCCAAAACCCAGTGATGAAAAAACAATAGTGCATTTAGTAAATTTATTATAAAATAGAATTCATAGAAAAACAGATGAATATTTACAATGCAATTGGGACGGAAGTAACATAATTACATTGGTGAAAGTTGGGTTGTTTTGGAACTTGGATAAACTTCAATTGTGATGATGTTACATGACTAGAACCACATCACGTTAATGCATAATGTGCTAGACGTTTTCGTAACTGACATTGCCTTTAGCCAAACTCGTTCCATTTTTGTACAGTAATTATAAATAACTTAACAGCCTGTGTAATTGTGTGGTTTATGTTAATTCTATCATATGTGTTCAGAAAAGACAAATTAAAATATAGGAATATAGGAAGTAATGGGACAAGTTTGGGTGACAAACAGGCAAAAACAGTTCCAAAAAACCTCCATTCTACATATTTTTACTGATATTACAAAGATTTTACACTTACAAATTATAAAAATTGTAACCTGCCCAGGATGCATAAATTGCGATCTTCCAGTTCATTGGACGTTAATATCTTGTATTGCCCACAAGATTATGCTTTTGAAAACGTAAGCACCAATGGAATGTCATATTAAGTATTAATGAATGCTGAGTGTACTGTGTTTGGAAGAGTACTCAAATGTGTCAGTGCAGTGGTGGATCCAGATGTTCCCGCAGGAGGGGCTCGCTCCCACTTAACTTTCTATCATAAATTGTAGAAATATCCGTGAAAATGTGGAAGAAAATTTGGCCTGTGCCACACCTGGATCCACCAATGTAGTGCTGAATTAGTTACAAGCGAGTGCCAGAAATTGAGATAATCATACAATCAATCCTTCACATCCAGTAGAAAATTTACAACTGACTTTCTTACTTCCTAATTAATATACATATTTCTGTGCTATCCTTTCTTGTTTAGGATAAATCTCGAGTCAAGGAAAACACGAAGAACATTTTCACTTGTATTACAAGATGGAGACTAGTTAACTGTAAGGCCACACATGTTATCGGTATTGTGTCTCTGGACAGGCTACCAACCTCGAACAATCGAGGTTTTCATTATTCATTTGTTGTTTGCCTAATTAAGCAAATAAATAAACAAATAAGAAATACTTTGAGTAAAACCAAATAAGAAAGTGAGTTCTCATTACATTTCTAAAATGAACGTTATTTGACATTTTGGACGATTCAGTAACAAACCAAAGAACGGTGCCATCAGGCGATTATGCATGTTTACAACAGTAAAATTCGGACAAAAACTTAGTTGTTGTTATTCTGTCCACAGTGTCTTTGAACACATTCAAAGTTATACTTTAACGTAAATATCACAATAAGCTGACAAATAGAAACATTATAATAAATATATTATGGACACAAGAAATTGAGCTACATGATGAGGGGTCATCATCTCTTACAGCATGAAATACAAACTAATGAGAGAACACTGAGTACAACGATAACTGGAGCATAAAACGGGACACCTGAGCTGTCACCCCCATTCACAGGATCTTCTTCTCCATCTGAAAGAAAACAAAGACGACAAGCTAGTTAACATTCCTGAAAATGCCACTTTTCCATCTTTTTTCAAGTTTATGTTTTGCAAGGTTAAAAAAATGCCTAGAAGATAAAAATAAAATAAAATAAAATTTGTCTTCAAATTGCCCTGGAAATTTTTCAGCGTTGCGCGTGCCGGTGTTAAAAGTTGGGCAACATAATTTTTGAAGGCACTGTCAAGAACTATAGATGCCATCAATTGAACATTGACCCTTTTTTGTAAAAGAGATTGGAGTATTTCTCTCGAAGACTATTCTGTTCTATTCTGATAAATTATGTTGACTTACCGTTCATCAAAATGACTTGAGCTGATGAGTTTCCAACAATGTTTGCGACATGCAGTGTAAATGTAGTATAATGATGCGGCAATACTTCGGGAATGTGTAAGGTTATCGTGTGTTCTTTCGAACTGTTTGTCTGTAAAAAATAGGATATAGTTAAACTACTAGAGTATTATAAGGTGCCAGCTGTAACCACGGAAGGGGTAGTATTAAATTTTTTTCAGTCCAAATAATTGTTACATGAAAGCGACTGCTGTGTTTAGCTTTAGTGAATGAATTCAAGGTAAAGACCTTGGTGATTGAGTATATGTGTTGAGTATCTTCGACTCTGTACCCAGATATTATGCTTGAGTTACCATGTACTGTAGGGTCCCCCTTGTACCTGAAAATAACAATTAAATGCATTACCAAATTTAACAAAGAATCACCATGCTACAGATATGCTACGTTTCATTATATCCAGTGTTTCTTGAGACAAACACTGAAAACACACGAGAGTGGTAAGCAACCAACATTGATTATTTGTTAATTGTTATTCAGTCCCTCTATCATTAGAAAAGTGCATTCATTACCTCCAAATCACTGATGTTGGAGCAGGATTTGACTCAACTGTACATGTTATCTCGGTTTCTGAGTTTAAACTAGCTGTATGATTACGATCACAGTAAATCTTTGGTGAATCTGAAAAAAATGTAAAAATAAATATATTCTTGTATTTTAGGAGCATAATATTCATGTAATATTGATATTTGATGCATAATGCATAAAACTTCATCAGAGGAGGAAATCATAATGACATAATATCAAATCACTGTGGTCTCATTAAAGTTACGGCGAGTCCTTTTAAGATCTGTGACACCTGGACTGGTGTAACAGTGAAGACTATTTCAGGAATTATCAAACACAGTATAATTTTTTTAAATATACTTACATAATACGGAAATTTCAATCATAGTTGAAACAGGTTTCATCTTTGAATTTCTCAAGCTCGCTTCACAAGTTAACATCTTGCCGTCATCCTCTGAGCTTGTGACCTGAATATTGACAAATGGAAAATCAGTCGTTTACATTCAGAAGAAATAGTTACAAATAGATCTACTGGGGGTTTTCCAAATTAATTTTTGTCTGTTTAATTAGGCTAATTAACCTAATCACTCTAATTTTCTTGCTTAATTAGGCCTAATTAACCTAAAATTCTTGCCTAATTAGGCGAATTAGGCAGCCTAATTAGACAGATAAAAATTAATCTGGAAAAACCTTGAATATAGACTATCAGATATAGTATTTGTTACTATTTTCGTCGACGTTAAGGTGATCAGTATAGGAAAAAAAGTCATCCAGACAGACAAGAGGATGAAAACAGATTTGAAACAGTGAACCCTCCGTTGTCAGGTTCATTAAAAGGGCAGCTTGGAATTCTGTTGTTCTCAAATATTAGAAATTAATAAAAAATTCAGGAACTGATATAAGATCTGTTTTTCTTTCTCCAATGTAATTTTTTGAACGATGCCAACTTAAAAAAAATCGCATTACTTGGCCAAGATAGTCAGAACACAGATGTCTTACCAATTTTGCTAACGTTGCTTGTGCATCGAAGTAATAATGTAGAAGACAGTTGGAAGTGTCTATTGCGTAACATTTGGCGATATGTTCCTGTATTAAACGAAAAGAGAAAGTTACTGACATAACCAGATTTATAAACCTTTTGGCTCTGAAACTGAATACAATATTAAGACATTTGAATAAAAAATATTTATAAATAAAACTATAGAAACACTTTTCACTACCACTCTCACACATAAAGACTTTAATAAATATTAAATAGTGAGCTTACGTGTGATATTTGTTGAACGTTTGGTTGCACTTTATTGCCTACTTTGATACGGATATCTGCTGCTGGATTTGATTCTGATGCTAAACAAGTGACTGAACGTGAGATGCCCTCTGTAAATGTGATGATATCTCCTTTCTGAAAATTGTCAAACCCTACGAGCGTTGGTCTCTCTGAAAAAAGTGGTTGATGCTTGATTTTACTGCGCTGATTTAACACTTAACATTTATTTATGAAAGAATAAAAAAAACTTTGTGTAACAACTGAATGTAAAACAAGAATGCAAAGAAGCTGACGATTAAAATCACTTTTGAACATTTAAATTAACAGTAGTCAATAATTATTTCAAGGAAGTTTAAATTATTGTAGAGTAGACCTAATCATCTTTAGCGCCAGTTAATGCTAGAAGTCAAAGCAAACAAAATGAAAATAATTATCTTAAATTCCAATTAAAGTGAAAATGAAAATAATTATCTTAAATTCCAATTAAAGTGAAAGTAAGCCAACTTCGAAGAGAAACTTACTGTAGACGGCGAGGGGTTCTTCATCTTTTTGTGAAGTTCCCGAAACTTTGCAGATGTAAGTTGCTGTATCCTGGTGAGTGACATCTGTAAATTAATATACATCGATCGTATGACTTATTTTAATTAAAAAGGGATATGACATTTAATAGGAAAACTGCATTAAACGGAACAAAAAAACCCCTCTAACGTTCCGCATTTGTGATAACATGTAATGCTGATAAAATTGGTACAATGAACAGCAAAACTTGCTTCAATTTTACAGCTTATCTGTAACATAGAAATAACAGCACTTACTCAACATGTCCATGATGTACAATCCGTTTTTGCCTATAGAGAGCTTTCTGATTGAGAATCTTCCAGTTTTTGCATATTTTTCCACTATGGTATCGTCCATTGCGACCGTATCAATGTACCGATCTTCTCCTATTTTTATTTGCTTCTCAATGGAAACTGAAAGATTATTTCATGTACATTACATTAGAGCTTTTCTTATTTAATTTGTCTAGATAGTCTGGCAGGTTTGGCTGGCGAATAAATAATTTTATTTAATAAAATAACCAATATTAATGACTTAAAAACCTACTAACTTTGGTAATGGACTTGTACATAGGGACTTTGAAGTAACTCATTCGAGTAATTTACCAATTTCAGCCAATTCTCTCAGATTAGAAGAGCAAAAAATAAATAACTGAATGAATAAATAAAACAATATTTTGTTTTAAAATAAGAAAAAACCTTTATTAAGTGCTCTTTGTAAAGTTTTTACAGAAAGTCAATAAATAAATGTCATGATGGAACGCATGAGTGATATCCTTTTGGGCAGGTAATAATTAGTGACATTAATAATCTTTATCTTAATCTTAAACACCAGTACAGATGGTTTTTAATTTAGATAGAGACATTTCAGACGTGGCTTGCTCAAAAATTGATCTCAAACACAGCTGACATGCTTCCTCACCCTCAAAGATCTAAACTACAGATTCGATACAGAGAATACCCGAGGAATGCATTAGCGCAAGCATCTGGCGATATATTATCATGTCTGATATGAATAAAAGTCTAAAAATATGAATGTTATCTCAGTATAAATCCAAGTAATTTATTAAATTACTTCTTACACACAACACTGAACACTGAAAATACCATGTCACTAACTGTATGCAAAGCAATAGCTAAAAGAATTGATCTTTTTTAATGGTAATATTATATTAGATGGTGATTTTAACAGAAGAATATTGTTTCTTACTTGTGAACGATCCTTGGTTCTGCACTCTGCAGGATAATGTCACTTCCAGTCCTGGCTCAACTATTTCATCAGAAATGCCAGTTTCAACGGAAGGAAAATTCTGGCCAAATACCAAACCTGTTGATGAGAATGAATTACTTTTACTTGAAAGGAAGTGAGCAAGGATTGATAAATCCTATCATGTGCATATAAAGTTAGCATGAATGGAGGGAAAAATCAGTAAAATACAACTGTACATCAATTTATGAGTAAAAAGAATTTCACGAAGTGCTGTTAACGAGAATAAAACTACGGCGTGAATATTTATTTTGTATTTCGTAACTTCTTTCATTTGAGCAACTCGGCTGGACCATTCTTTTAATCACTAAACTCAGAAACTCTTAACTTAAATTTGATAAACAATGTATGTCTGCCGAACGTTAAGTACTGATTTTCGCGCTAAATCAATGTCATAGATTGAAGTGAATAAATGCGTGAAGAGATTTTCTGTATTATATTATCGAGACAGCGGAAAAAGTAAAAAAAAGACTGAATCAATGAGTAAATCGATCTATGCAATTAACATGGAAATTTAACGTATTTCTTTATTTGCAAATCTTCCTTCTTCTGTTTAGAAGCCCATAAAATTTTATTGCTTTCAAATTGACCCCAGACCAAAAGTAATTATGATACCAGCGCTATGAATGAATCCCTAATTATTAGTATGCATGCGCATGTTTACTGTCCACTCTCAATATTTATTCGGTAAATAAAGCAAGATGAATTGGTAAATAGTTGTGATTAATGACATATGAAACATTAAACCTCCTGTCAGGCACTTAACTTTCAACTTGTGTGCTTTCCATATTTACGTGTGTCAGCTCTTGTATTGTCTTTGTACACTTATGAATATAAACATTGTCAGGTTCACAGCATATTTAACACGTGATAGCCATGACCTTTGACCTTGAAACCATGACCAGCATGAAAATCACAGTATTATATGGTTGACCTTAGTTGAACAGGTAATTTCATGCAGGATATGAAGTGTACAATACCCATTTTTAGGTACTTGAGAAAGCGACATGTTTATAACTCATTTGTTATCATTATCTAAATGACGGCAATAATGTTCGGGAACCAGCCAGTTATCTTGTAAATCTTTGCCAAAGCATTCAAGCGAATTCGCAATAATAGTTTGGTCTTTTTGTACGCATGCTTATTCATTTCCTGCAAAATTCCTGCATGTACATTTATAAACATTCAACAGTACATGTTTAACCATTTAACAAAAATGTTTGTGGGCTTATGCATGGGCAATGGCTTCGGGTGAGGAAACTAACTAGTAACCACATACATCATGATGAATTATCTCAACACACATCTGTTTTGAAACTTGGCATTAATATTCATTCTCACCAGTAGCCAATATTAGATAAATTTACAGCATGTGACAAATAAACACATTGCGCTTTTGGGGTTAATGTCGGCAAACAAATTATGTACAATTATGCACATTTAACCTCGTACAGCCTGAGGGATCTTGAGCTTTTTGTAACTAGACTTTCCCACCTGGCATTTAGGTGGTATTTGCATCATTAGCACTACATGTTAGCTTCCCTCTATTTGGTGAGTAAAGACCTAAGTAGATTGTTCCAAACAAGTTAATTAGATCAATGACTTTTTGTGACTAGTTGTATCGAACATAAGCAGTCATTTTGAATCTGCAGTTTATGCCATGGTAATGCATTCACTTGTAAAAAGTAAGCCGAGTTGGAATTTTGAGTTGGAATTTGGAATTTTTCAACAGTGTATGGATTAAAGATATTTTCCATTACACAAGTATCTGGAGAGATACAGATCTAATCATTGTTCAACTGGAAGGCCCCTTAAATTGAGTAAAATTGGCTTACCTGTGGCAACAATTAGAGTCGTCCAACAACAGGTAATTGCTTTGATGTTAAAATATCCTGGAGCCATCACGCGATCCAGAACATCCATTGTTTAAAAAATCCAGTCTTCTGACATGCACAGTTGAGTTATGTGAATTGAGGCCTTTGAACTGTATCCAATGTATGCAATTTCCCACAGATTTCTGACTTTGTTGTTCGGGGTCCAAATTTCAATGCAACTAGTAGAGCTTGTTGTGTTACGTTATTAAAGTGTATCCACGCCTGACATGTCTTAATAGTTCATTCCTGACAATTACGCGGATTAGCTAAAAGACCGTGGAGTATTAGATCAAAATGGTAGTTAGGCTTTTAAGGTATAGCTTGATTCAAAGAGATTCTTAATCCGTAGCATACGTTGCAGTTTCTTTTGAAATGTAAAGATCTTAATCATTAGCATTAAAGTCTCACGGCAATTAATGCTGTGTTGTAATGAATACGTGGTGAGATATACCCGAACACATTAAGTTTTTTAATAGATTTTACATTTAATCTCGCCTAAAACACCGCACAACATCAAATGTTGAGAAGCAGAAATATTATGGTTCCTCTTTTGCATCTAATTTTGTCAGAAAATCACATGGGAAGCAGTGTTTAACCGAGATAGTCTAATATCCTTTTTTTTGCTTTTAACTAGAAAGCCTTGTTGAAGTCGTGATTTGTTATTCTATCCTTCACTTTGTGCAGGCAAAACAATTTATGGCTCCATTGTTAAAATTTTCCTTTGTTTTCGTTTGAGTTTATTCCTTAGTCACTAAATCCAAGATTCCAAATGGGATTACTGTTGGCGAAATATATCTAGCTTAGTCTATGTTTTCCTTTTAACTTAATGTCACAATGGTTGCTTTATTATCCATAACATTTATTTCCGATCCGTACCCTTATGTTTTCTATTATATTATCCCGCATCAAACATATGTTCATCCAACAGTGAAACAATGTTAGCCTTGTACAATTAAGTGTCCTTAGAGGTCTTTACAACTTCAATGCCGGTAGTACAAGCAGCTGTTAGCTTTTACGTTAGCTTTTACTACTTTCACTATGTGTTATGTAATAATTTGCTAACCTATTGATTAGCATGTGTAAGCTCCATTACTATTGTCAATGATCCTTATGTCATTTTTTGATTAAGTATAATCTTGTGAGTGTAATGGGTTGAAACTCCACGGATCATAGTTTTTTCCTAACACTCAATGTCCTTTAGATGTCCTTCTAATGTTGCATAATGTTAATCAGTTCTCTGAAACAAAAGAGTTGAAATGTTAACACTATGAATAAAAGATAAAAAAGAACCGACGGCAATAATCTTTTAGGCTTTAAAAGGCACACCTACATTCGCATTTATATACTCAATAAGGTAAAAACCTGTGTGTCTCAAATGCTACATCTTTATCAATGTTTGCACTTATAACAGTTTGTTAACTCCAGTCATGGTCTTTGGCACAAAACAAGGCCAGTCATATTTATCCTTGCAAACAGTACCATATTCTTACAGCTAATAACCACACCATTATCTTCCAGAGATTCCCAGAATATTTTCCAGAGAAGTTCAGCAGCAAATGTAATATATTCATTGCTGTGCTTTTTACAGGATGAACAAGTGAGGCACTGAATGGAAATAGACTCATATATAGTGATTGCGATACAATCGCTCTTTTCTTCATAAGAATAAGATATTGCATGAAATATTCATAGAAATTCCCAATCCTTCGTACAGTACAGCTTTTCGTGGCCCTACAGTTCCAATTTGTCTCCCCTTTCAATGTTATTTATGAAGGAGTTCACTCTTTAAACACTTAGGTTAAGTGATGCAAATCAAATTAGCGCCTCTAAAAAGTGACAAATTCTTAAGATGATGATGGAAAGTGACAGAAAAAGTTTCTCCAACAAAAGTAAAACTTACCAAAGTGAGAACAATACTTAGCTTCAAGAATACACCAATAATATCCAAATACGTTAGTTTGTAACACCAATATCCAAATACGTTAGTTTGTACACACTATCATGAATATCCATAAAAGTGATGTCAAAGTAATTATTGGCTGATTTGGTAGCAATGTAGATGTGATAGCTCTCACGGCCATACAGCTAATGGATATTAAGCACCTGTTCTGTCTGTTTATACAGACCCCAATTGGCCAATCAGCATTAAGCAGACAGAATGCACAGGTCAACCCCAAACCTTCGGGTAAGACCTGACAGCATGAGTAAAAATCTGTGCAAATGTTTTTTAAATCATAATCAAAACAATTTAACACATTAAACGTTTAATACATTCGATCCAATGAGGCCATTTAATTGAAAATTTTACATGAAACCTTTTGCACAAGATTTAGAATTTTGGGGAAGATACACAAAATCATCCTGTGGCTTTGAAGCATGATGTAAATAAATACTTATTACTGTTGCTTCCAAAATCAAGTAAATTTCGTGAGTATCTCAGCCTCTCGAGAGATAATTTGATAATTTGATAAACCAGCTCAAGCACTCTGCCATTTCATTTACACAGAAATTATTCAATTTTATATTAACCTTTAATTTCTTTTGCACGTTTATCTCATCAATGTTGGAACCAGATATGTCTAGACATATTATTACCGCCAGCGTATGCGGGAAGGTAATGTTTTCAGTCGTGTCTGTCTGTCTGTCTGTCTGTCTGTCTGTGTGTGTCTGTCTGTACAAGCTGTAAATTTTGAACCGTTTGACCTAGAAACTTCATTTTTGGTATGGTGGTAGATCTTGATAATATCTAGGTCATGTTTAAGTACCAAGGTTATTGGGTCAAGTTCAAGGTCACAAGAATAAAAAGTGTTCAATTTTTAACAGTCATCTGACAATGACATGTTCTAATATTTGTGAACAATACACAATATCAAGGTCAAAATATAGGTCAAGGTCATTTGAAGGTCAAGGTCAATACGAAATGTCAGATTTTGGTTTTTGTTATGAATTATTCTTATGTTTTAATACTAATGGCATTTAAATGACTTTTTGCGAAGCGGGCGGTTCGGCCTTCGATTGAAAGGCATTCTTGTTTATTACCATTTCAGTCCATATTCGTGTTTATGTTTCTTGTTAAATCCTTAGCATTGTGAAAGTCCCATGACTCAACTGTTGACATTTGGTAATGAGGTATTTAACCAGTGTCCCATGCAGTGCAGCTGACAGTAAAGATTCCGTGAAATGACCAACGACCGACCCCCAATGTTAGGCAAGCAAGCACGGCTAAGTCTTCGTGGTAAATTTTTCTCAAATATTAAGGATTTTCCAATTGTTCCGTAAGTGTTAAATTAAGACAAGCGTTATGTTTTTCTTTGAACAAGTTTCGTGGTAATCTAGCGCAGTAAAGCTGTCATGAAATCAGCAGGTAGTACAGAGGAGAAAATTGAAATAAGTTAAAGTGTATTACAAATGAGCAGATGGATAATATTTTTAAATGGATGCGATAGTAGTATAAAATACATTTCATTGGGCAAGCATACCAGTGATGATTCCCATTGAATGACTTAACCAACAACTTTGCACCCAGGGTCAGGGGTAAAAGGTCTGAACACTTTCAGACAGCACTGATACAAGCTGCAGCCAATAGAGCAACACAGTGATGATATCTAAACAAAAAAAAGATACAACTACCATACGTCGTGCTTATTATATAAATAGTGATATTGATAAATTGCCAGCATAATACATTTATGCAAACACACTGGCAGTCTAAACATTTTTATTAACTGCATTGTACGAGTGTCTATATGTTAATGAAAAAAGTTGTCATATTGACACGACTTGGTGGTAATTAATTGCAAAAAGTTGTTCATATCAATTTCCGATTTTTAATAGTACAAACTTTAATTCCCAGAGGTGTTGAATTTCAAATTCTTTAGGCTGAGCTCTGAAAAGTGTTCAATACTAATTTTAAGTTGGATTATGAATTGTTACTTGCTCAAGCTCATCCATTTTCTATTGTGCTTCCTTTCCCCGCAAAATTGGCACGACCCATCGGACAAAAAACTGTACTTCATATGACTTAACTCATGTTTCCACGAACAAAAGCATCATGTTCTGGGAAACGGCAGACGTTCAATTTTTAAACCAAATTTCAGTTGTGGTTTGAAAATTACATGTATCACATGGAATAATACTGTTGAAAAAATCATTTTCACGATAATGTGTGTAACGTCAGTGGTAGGAAGATAATCCCTAGACGATTCCATGAGAAATAAAAATAAGGGCAACAAAAGAGAGTATCATCTCAATCTTTATAAATGGTAAATGCCAGTAGAATTGCTAAGTTCTCGGTTACAAACTCGATGTTAACTCTAGCGAAGAGAAAATAAAAACAACAAAAGAAAATAATCAGATGTACCTACAAACCAGATACTGTCTGTCCTTGTGCGAAGTCTTAGATTCCTTCCTACAATAAATATACTATATTAGTAACAGACATCCGCGGAATATCAATAGAAAGCAAATATAAAGAAAGCAAACACGCTTACTGAAGGTGAAGATATAAAAAATGATTCTCTTGTAGACAAGAAACAGTTTCCTGCAAATAAATAAATAAATAACAAAAAAATGCATTAAACTCTTTTGTCTAGTTAAGAGACAAAAAATATCAGCTGTAGACAAATATACCTAGTTAATTTCTCCTGTAGATAAATCTAAATGAAATCAAAACTGGTGCTACTTTTACAAAAAATCCTCTACACAGTGATATTATACAATACGATAACTCACAGCTAGTGGTGATAAAGCATCCATCCAACTTAGGCCAATTATTACATGCAATTCTCCACTTCAGCTCTGTTTTCGGTGAATTTTATCCATGAAATTTTTGTTTCGTTATTGATGAATTTTGACATAATTCGGATATGATTGGTTTGGAGGATGTTTTCAAGCACCTGCTGGTTATGCTGAAAATGTAGCTCCGTGTTGGCCAATCACCAAACTGCAGAACATTTGTATTAGTCATTAAAAATCCCCAGTTGGAGACCATGCAGACAGAATGGGGTGCAATCTGTTCCAATGTGAAGACACACGTTCCAAAGAAACTAATCGTCGGATAAATCCTTCCTGATTAGCCATTACCATATGATACCATAATTGCCACTATGAGGTGCATAGACTGACCAAGTTACATACAACTTGCAACTGTTTTTGTGGGCACACATGCGTATGCCATGAAGATAGCGACAATGATTCATCATGGCTGTTGGGAACTATTTTCATTAAATTAAAGAAGAAATGTGAATTCTTTAAACGTTGACATCTATTACTTAATGTACTTCCTTTAAAGCATGCAGCTTGCGAGTTTTCAATTCCACTCATACACAAGTGTATGAGACGAAAATTATTTATAACTACACGCACCTTCAATCTTTAATCGCCAGTGATACACCACTTATACAGGTAATCTCTCAATACATCTCGAATTTGAAACGTACAAGTACTGAATGACATAGAAAATCCAATCTTACTTCTATGTATGGCCAGTAGGCTCAGCATGTCTGTGTTGCATGCATGTAAATAAGGTAAGATGAATTGTGGTGTGTGACTGCACGCACAGACATTTCAAAACATTACCGATTTCATAATTTTATCCTGACCGAAAGTTCAACTGAGTACAACACACGACATTGTTATCATATTATCAGCTTTGATGAGAGGAAAAACTAAAAAAGGCTTTACTGACATAATACTGTTGAAATCCTAGATTGTAAGTGTGTATTAGTATTCCTTTTGGTAAGATAGTTTAGGGTGGAGTTGGTTTATTGGTTCATTAGAAGTTTTCTAACAAGTAACAAGGATTTTTGTGGAAGTGTTCTCTCCGACATACAAATACTACGTATAGAATTGATATCATTGAATAAAATAAGTAAACTGTGTCTGCCTGCCCGGTAACCAAAATATATATGATAAACATAGATTCTTAGGCTTTGACTTAGAGTTATTTAGCTTAGCATTTATTTAAAAAATATCTGCTGACAAGTAAGACTCTTCCGTAAATTACACATACTAAGTACAAAACACTTCTCCTAGACCTTACATGTAGATCCAATAGACTCCATTCTCCTTTCATTCTGAACCTTCATGCTTATAGTTGAATGAAATCAATAGTACTAATATATTCTTTAATCCCCAGAAACCACACAAAGAAGTACATTAACATCACAGGCCTTATGATCAGATCTTAAATTTTCAGTAAAGAATATGTTTTACCTGTCCATCAAGTTCAAAGCGAGTGATCATTCGAAATGATTGGTTTACCACACAGTCTGACACTAATACCATTTAGCACTGTACTATTGTAACAAATATTTTACCAAGTTAACATTTCTTGTAGAGTATTGACATAAACGCGGCACATGACATATTTAGCTTTACCTTCAAAGCACGGATGTTTGCAAGGGCAATTGATTTACCTACTTCTGAATGCTGTTAGGTTTATGTACATAATGCTATTGATGATTCTAAGTCTGCAAGATCTCCAGAAAACATTGTACTGAATACAGCAAAAAGATCGAGATAGAAACATCAACACAGACAGAGTGTAACCGACCAAGCCTTAACAGATTTACAAAAGATTGTATTTAATTAAATTCTCTTCTCAAAACAGCATTCTCCACCGCTGCACTTCTCAAGCTACACAAAAAAAGCCATTTTGTGGTTGGTAATCGTCATGTCATCGCTAAAGTATAAACTTAACAACCTAATATTTACCTGATAAGTCCAACTAGAAATCAGAAAATCTGGTGTGTATCCCTGTCCTCATTAAGCAATATCCATTTAAGACTGCCATTGTTCCATTTCAGTTATGGACATTAAACATGTTCTTTATTGACAGGTTTCATATAAGCTACAGATGTGTGAGTTACGATACTAATATGGCTTGTGCTTGCCAGACACCTGTGTTTTATATTTATGTGGAAAGTTACGGACCAATCAGCAAGTGAGATGGATAAGGGAAACCACGCATGTGTCAACTTTAAGACGTTAAAGGTGTCCACTGTTCAGGATCGATATTGAACGTACAAGAGAATGTTCACAACACATGCAATACCGATTTAAACCATATCTCACCAGTTATTCCATTCATCCTGTCTACACAGAGATATTTATAATATATTGTACCTCATACTCAATTCATTACCGTGGTGCCACGATTAATTTCACAGCATAGACTTCCATTATGTAAGATGCATGTTTCAGTCAACTCATGTTTACAATTTGACTACAGTTCTGCACGAATTTATTGTTTAGCATATTAATGAAATGTACCCAATACTAGCTTTTTGAACTTTTCAGAGTTTGCTGATTCTGTGCATGATCACACGCAAACTGTATGAAATCTGACCAAAATATCATAGATTAGGTCAGAGATTGCTTTAAACCTTAGTTCATATCTTATGCCCAGAGTTTGTGAGAATCTATTCAGTCTGCAAATGACAATTACGTAAAACGTTTAAGTTAACAAAAGTAAATTTCAGTTTATTTATATGTTAACAAAATCCGTTTGACTAATGTCACTCTGTAGTTGGGATTAGGCTACCAGACAGCTATCATGCATTTTAAACGTAACCTTTGACTGAACTAACTTTTTATAAAGTACCACCTGAGTAAGCTTTTAGACTGATGAACTCAAGAGGAATTGTAATGGAAGGTGATTGATCAAAACCGAAATCTGCCAGACATTTTGCCATTTCAGTTGATGCTCAAAAGTCATATCTGGTCTTTCGTTACTTATCTTTCTAAAGTATCAAATTCCCAGTGTCAAAGACCTTTAGATGTAACAGAATACCTTGGATGTGATATCATGCATGTTATGCCTTGTAACTCTTTTTGTATCATTAAGCCATTGCATTACATGCAACGGCTTAAAGTATTCAACTAGAAGTCGGCGTGAATGCAGTGCTGAAAGTTTGCAAGTGCAAG
>JBCAUI010531128.1:0-11315 GCA_038406195.1 Haplosyllis anthogorgicola | reverse complement strand
TAATGAGATCCATAAATTAAATATAGTGTCGCCCCTAGCGGGGAACCCCACGTTGATTTGTAGCTGGAGTGCCAGCTGTCCTCTCTTCAGCTACTGCTTACACGAAAAGCGCAGTGTGTTCTTTAAGGGTCTCCATGTACAGCATGTACATTAATCTCATTACTTTAATCTCACATAAGAAACTGTTTCATGTTTCTCTCAGTAAACATCTGAAGGCAAATAATTTATTTTAAGCTGTACAAACTAAGTAGAATGTCACTGAACATGTACGTATATTTGTCAGTTCATTATACATAGTAAAATAAATTTTTTGATGATGCTTTTCATCATACATAGATCTCTGGGACAGAATACAGCACTCGCATTAAAGTTTAAACATATTCATCGGTTATTAACAATACACTACATGATATACAAACTGCAGTAATCAATGAATTTTTGACTAAAATTGTACTTGTTAAAATATACGTAAAAGTTAACGCAAAAATATACATTAAACTCTTATAATTTAAATATAAAATTTCTTTAATTTTCACTTCGTACTTAAATCAGATCATGAAATTACTGAAAAAAGTGTAAGGCCTTCAACAATTGAATTTCATGCTGAGCTAACGGGGTAAACTTTTGACAAGGGCTCTATGATGATTTCTTGATCTGTTGCAGCCAAGAGATTCAACGATATAAAAATTATACTTTTGTGTTTTAGCAAAAAAAGTATGGCGAAATTGTAGACTAATGATTTACAAATTACAAAAACAGTTGACACCTTTCTGACCTTGAACTTGACCCATTGACCTACAAATGTCCTCAAGATGTTCATGATGAAGGTTATCCCGCAGTGTGGAGAATCGGCGCTCGATTTATTCCCATTTTCATGATTTATTCTCATCTAGAGAAATTTTGGACAACTTTGATCAACATAATTTTTAACCACATAAAATCAACAACACATACAAAATGAAGTATTCTAAAATTCAAAAGTATCAACAAATTCGTCTGCTGATGTTTATGGTCTTTTCTTTTAAAAATATAATAGAAATATGGTTAATCGACAAATATAGATAAAATTTGTATTTAAAAATTGCATTTACATTTTTCTTGGTGAGAGTTGGTTCTGTGTAATGATACATAGTAAAAATATAACTATTTCTAAGGTCGTCAAACAAAGTTGACGTAATGGCTCTTCATAAATGCACACACTTGGCTTGTCACAACAGAATATTTGTGTTGTATTCAGTGCTATCAGAGGAGCCCTGAATCACTGCAAATGACACCAGTGCAATCCAAATAATGCATTGGGATCCTTAAATCACAAAGCAGATATATGTGCATATTTACAAAAGAATATCATTCGATTGTATAATAAAAAAAATTATATAAATATCATATCATAGCATGTCAAAGTGATTATCGTGATAACGTATTGGGCTTCCCTGTCGGGCGTGAGGGTGCAGCACTTGACGGGCAATAAATGCAATAGCCATTTTATATTCTGATGTCATTAAATAGACATTGTCTACCAAAAGTTTAAAAGGAAGAAAAAAATAGTTGTGTCCTTATGGATATGACTTTCTCCCCCCTGTATAATCACTGACTAGTTCTCGTTTCTTTCATACACATCGGTAACCATGACATCAGCTGTTTCACATGCAATCTGATTCCTTAGCAACAGACATACTTGGTTGACCTGCTGGTTGAACTTGACCGCCTCACAGTCCAGGTTGATCGTACACTGTTCCATACATTTGATGGCTGTAGCAGCTTTGACCTGATACAGTGTACGATAACCTTTCTCCGGTCCCATGTAGCGCTTGTATGTGTTCTTGCGGTCTTTTTCTTAAAATTATAAAAATATATGCATAATTTCACAAAACAATAAGATTAATATATTTAGATTCAGTTAGGCTGGATCACGGTGTTCGAGCTGAATTCCCGTAAACAACATACCGTCAACTATAACAAATCTGGGAACAATGGTAGAAAAAGTCCTCTTTTCAAACAATATAATGCCCTATTGCAAAGTGAAATACATTGATTAGAAATTAGAGAATAACAAGGTATGTAATTCAAATGCATTTTGTCCATATCATCTTTGGATATTAAAAAGTAAAAAAATTGCAGTTCAGCAGTAAATTAAAATGGCTTCTCCTTGTTTACATACAAAGTTTATGAGGAATACTTTTTGAAGCAATTGCACTTGAATTTTAAAGAATAACATAACACTGAATATATAGTAATGATGTATCAATGTTTAGGCATCATTCCAATTATTAATTTAAATTTGATTTTGCCTGTTGAGATTTATTCCTCAGATTTGTTATAGTTGACAGTATAACGTTTCCAGCAGTCTCAGTTCGACGACCGTGTAGATAGGTACATTGATGGCTAAGGCCTATTTTACGTTTAACACTGGAAGGAACTTCTTGTAGGGAGAGTGCGTTTTTGGTGAATGGAATGGTGATCAACTGTGACGAAAATAGACATGCCACAACTAAAGGATTTTCCGAATATTTTATCCAGTGTGGACATACCACAATTTCAATGAGCCCACTTTGAGTATATAACAGGTTACGTTTGTGATAACAATGCTACTTTGTATTAGTAATGATTTAACCCTTTAAGCACCGGCAAATATGGTAATAATAGCCTGTTTCAGAGCTAGCTTGACAGTGCATGGTTTGTGGAGCCACTCACTCCCTTCTGAAAATTTTTCGATCGATTTGGTCTGCACCATGCATTTTGGGGATAATGTGCCTTCAATATTATGCACTGAATTTGCCACAATTTCAATGCTGTTCTTTGCCATAGCTGAAAATGGATCCTCTACAGCAGTCTAAATCGAGTCCAAAAGGGATTTTCAGACAACTTTGAGGGGCCAGGACAGATTTAATACTAGTCCCCAAGCCCTGATTCATGGGTCACCTGGAGTGCCAGGTGGTACTCAAGTCATTTGCTAGACAATAGTTGACCTCTGATTTAAAGCCTGGAAATAAGTTTAAAAAAACTAAAAATATAGAATTGAAATTGTGGCAATATTACATACATTAGATTACATGCATACATTAGAATCAGTGCATTCAAACAGTGTTGTGTCGTAATTTTACTGGAAATTATTGAATTTACTTACACTGGACACAATATATCAGAAATATTTTGGTACATTTTTATTTAATTATACAGATTGGACAAAATAAGACTAAGTACGAATTAGGAAAAACCTAGACTGTTTTAAAAACACTTACGGATATATTCATACACGGCCACTTCACACAGCGTCAACACCTCAGTTTTTGTCATGGGAAAATGAACAGTGACGTATCTTCCACTTATGGGTGACGAGCAGGTAAACATCCTTGTTTCTCCAGTGCAGAAGGCATCATCCTGGTACCGACACACCGTGTAGGTTGTGGGATCGAAGGATCCCTGGTTGAAGGTCTGTCCAACTCGGATGTAGAAATCTACCAATCTGTGGCTTATTTGGCCTAAAAATTATAAGCAAACATTAAGGCACAGTTAAATGTGTATCAGGGTTATCGTCTATGAGGTGCCTCACCAATCAGTTCATGATGCAACAATAAGGACACACCCCTTTTTTGCAAAAAAGTTAGACGTACCTTTATTAAACTTTTACTGATTACTCAGAATCTATTCTTAACTACAAGTAAATATTTTCAACTTCCTTTCTTACTACTTCTGCTATCTTTGGTACAATAAATCTGCTTGGGGTTCAGTCTACATTAAAGCACGATTTTAGCAGTACGCAAAAATCGTATCATTTTGGAAACGAAGAGAACAAAGGAAAGATCGAAGGAATTTCACGCCGAGCTTTTGATGTGCTATTGTTAAACTTCTGATACGATTTATGTGTACTGTTAGAGATTAGCAATTTCGTAGTCTAACATTGTGTCAACTAGAATGTACATAAAGCTCTTGCATCATTACGAGATTGACATCCTACATCCTGATCCATGAGCCACCTACCACAACAGTCCCCCCTACTTGTAAGGGACACGCGCGCAATGTTGTATGTGTCTCCCAGGTCCACCACCCACCACTCTCCTGTTCCTATTTCTGCTGCAGCGGTGTGTGTGCACCGGTCAACCGGGTTGCTTCGAAAATCCCCGTCTGAAACAAATACAGATGCATCAGTATAAAAACAAAACGTTGGGACTTAATAACAGCAGGCGAATTTCATATTGGTAGAATTCAATGAGTCAGCTGCAAAAGACTCCATGGCACGTTTGATTATGCATCTGGAGATGCCCTGTAAGAGTCACCCTTAAACTATATTGTGTTTTGTTAATTTGTCTAAGGACAGAACTAGTAGCCGGCTCTACACGGGATGTAGGCAGAATGCTTGTCTCACACCAAGATTGGGTGAGTTCTCTGCCAGGGAGTTTGGATTGTAAACCGCCTTAGAATGGTATGAATTCGATGTTCAGCTGACTTGGCAACAGGATTATAGGCATGTCTCAACTAAAACATAATTATTAATAATACTATACATTAATATTATAGATATTAACACTAATACATAATTGATGAGAGGCATATTGGAAGAAGCTTTGTCCACTTAATACTGTCACTGCTGACTGGAGTTGTCGCGACAAGTACAATTCAATTGTCGACTAGTCAAGCACCATTAGTCGACGATGATCAACTAGTCGAGTCTTTCAATTTGATCTAAATAATTTAACATCATAACATGAAATGGTGTTAAATGCATCAAATTTCTGCATCATTTTAGTTCTTTAACCAAGCTCAAAGCTATGTTATGATATTAAAATTACAGTTAAACACATGTAAATTCATGAAGAAAATCCTGGCTGGCATTAAATTGAAAAGATTGATGTGTAACGACTAGTTGACTACCAATATAATTTGTCGACTAGTATTTGAAACTCGACTATTCGACTATTCCAACTAGTCGAGACAACTCTACTGCTGACTTAAACTGCACAAATAACAAATGTTAAACTGTTATCCTTGAACATGCGCTTATTGAAAAATAGTTATGTAAACTCCAGATAAAATGTCCGAATAATCTTCTTGATGCTCGAATGTAGCATCAGTACACGGAATTTGTATCAGTTTCGTAACGTCTAGAACAAAGGAGAGGACATAAGAATTTCACACTGTGCTTTTGATGCACCATTGTTCACAAACTGATACAAATTCCGTGTATTGAATTTGACTAAACAGAACATTCAAATAATAAGCTGATAATGTACAGTTTTGTATTGCATTGTATCTTACTACTAACCTGTTGCCAAGTTCGCGCTATGAGACAGGTATTGGGAGCTCTGGTAGGCCGGTTTATTCAACGCCAAATTCACCCCAGTAGCTTCTGTTAACCCTGAAACCAATATAGCATATCATGAAAATCACCAGGTCTATAACAATAGATTTCGATATTCTCCAATGTTCTGAAATTGTCACTCGCTGCAATTACTTATGGCATTAGGAAACAAATGCATGACACAGAAATTATATCAGTTGTGTGCATAGGGGTACATGAGGGAGCTCCCATAAGCTGCCGTGCTAAAGTCCTGGAACGATTTTTACGTACTGGGTATTTGATATTTAATGCTATGATTTTTTCATTTGTAATCCAGTGAGACAAAAATTGTGTCATATTTTAAATGAAAAAATGTCTTCCCGTTAGGACACTCTTCCACTTGAACGAATGCACAATGTGTTGTTCTCGAATTATTTAAGAGAAAATGTTCTGTTATTTATTATATATTTATCACGATCAGATCGGGAAATTGCATGAAAAGTGTTGCAGAAAATTATATTCTGCACACGGAATTCGTATCAGAACTTTAACAATAGCGCATCAAAAGCACAGCGTGAAATTCTTTCGTTCTCTTCTTTACTCTCTTCGTTTCCAAAATGATACGAACTCTGTGTACTGTCGCAAATTCGTCTCTCGGTTAAATAGTGTTTAATACATTGTGTATTCATCATGTAAAATGTACAATATAAAACTTAAATATGTTCTCAAGTTCATTTGGATGAAACTATTGTCAACTTTGGGGTTTTGAGTATGCAACATTCGTTGACAAATGTGTAAAAGGCATTTGAAAAAAGTCGGCCATTTTGTGTCAGTGTAGAATAAATATTTTGACATCGTGACAAATGTTGCGATCGACTCACTAAATTCTGCACTATCAGGTGCTGCACCCTCACGTCCGACGGAGAAGTCCAGTACGTTATGACAATTAATCACGTACACAGAATTCGTATCAGATGTTTAACAACAGCGCATCAAAAGCACAGCATGAAATTCTTTCATTCTAGGTTTTTCCAAATTGGTTTTATGGAATTAGGCTAATTAGGCTAATTTTGTTTTCTGTTTTTTTTATAAAACCAAAATGGCAAATATTTGGGAAGACTTAAAACAGTATGTTCCTAACTGTAACAATGATACTAAAATTGATACCAGAATTTTAATTGCAATTAAACAACAGTGCATTTCACATTTACTAAGTCTGTTGAATTAGGTTAACTAGCCTAATTAAGCTATTTAGCCTAATTCCGGACAATAAAACCAATTTGGAAAAACCTCTACTTTCTAATTTGTTCTCTTCGTTTCCAAAATTATACGATTTCTGTGTACTGATGCATAATCTTTTAAACCGTTTGTCTGTAGTACAAGTAAATCATATTAAAATGTTCAAATATGCAATTTACATGACACAATGTTCTTTCTTATAATTCTCTACTGAAACTCACCTAGACAATATTTCCAACAAAATGTGACGATCAGACATCTCAAAAACGACTTATCTTCCATGTTGTTAGTTTGTTTGATGCATCTGAAATCATTTGGAATTCATTGGAAATCATTTGAAATTCAATTGTTGCGGGACCTTAAACTTTTGATAGTTATTTAATGATCTGATGCTCCCGTCCTGCACGCGACAGTAAGCTTCTTAGAGATTGATTGCGCCACGCTACAACAGAGCTTGTTACGCAGTACGTGACATGGTAAACATTATCAATTATGTACATAAGGATATATAAGGGAGCCCCCATAAGGGGCCGTGTTTAACTTCTGGTACGAATTCCGTGTACTGTATGAAATTCTATTGTTCCCAAACGTTCTCAAATTGATAGAATTTTCTGGGGTTGTTGGGAGAAAAATTCAACTTTTAGAAATATATTGCCACTTTAATTGTTCACTAAAATGTTCATAATACATGTATATTGTGTTCCATAGTTTAAAATGTTCCATGCTTCATATGCTTTGTTTCATAGAGCCAAAAATCAACTGACATGTTTTTTGTGAACTAACTGTTACTTACTAATTTGTGACCTTTCTTAATTTTCAGTGTCAGGAGATGACTCTCTGAATGCCACATTACCTTACCAGCCAGGTGACCAATTGATGCTAAGTCAATCCAGTGTCAACTCTGAAGTCAACTTTTCTAAAATGAAAAAGTCTAAAATGGATATCAGTGCAGAGACTGATTCTGATGGTAGTGATCAGGACAGTGTAAAAAGTTTCAACATTTCCACCAACTCGAGTAATTGCAGTGAAAGTGATCAACTGACTAATTTGGATGAGACGCAAATAGAAGGTGGGAATACAAGTGCACGCACATCGACAGTTCCACCAGAAAGTGAATGCATGTCGACAAGTGATTATGTCTCAAAAGATGGTGAGCAAATGACAGAATATATTGAAATGATCAACACAGTTACTCCTTCTAGACAAGTGGCAGAAGTTGCCCCTCAACAAGCAACCACACTGCACAGATTTTCTGCACTGAAAGCATTATCATCTGTACAAGTTGCTGTTTATGATGATGTCAACCCAAATATCAAGTTACTGGAATTAATTAATACCAAAAACAGCAAGAAGATATGACTTGTGAGAGATCAGTGTGCCATTCTTTTGTAAGGCTTTCAATGTATTTGTCACTTTCTTGCAGTTTGTCGATGTCCAGTTTCCCTATGCATTAAAATCTTACTCTATTTTCAGACAAATTGTCACATAATTGGCTCATAATAAAATATTTTTCCTTGTCATTGCAGGTTCACCTCCAGAAACAGTCAATCCTGCCACTGCACATGTAGCTGAAATTCCAGGTGATGACAATCCTGGAAACCTGGATGGGAGTGTGAATAGCACACCAACAAAACAAGATGACAAAAGTGTACCCAGTCCTGGTCCAAGTACTATGTCTTCATTATGTTTGGGAAATTTAGAACTTGTGCAGGTCAATGTAATACAAAGTTCCTGGATGTGATACCATTGAATAGCCATACACTGAGATGTTATTTTTCATTTTTCAGAAATGGATGGACAGAGAACTGCATTGCTTAGGTCAAGATTATTACCAATATCTCTGGAAGATGTCACAAGCTTCAACAAAACCTGACAGAATTATCCTGTTGATGCTGTCAACTTACTTAGGCAGAAAAGTCACCATTTTCTCATATGACAACACAGTGGTGCATACATGGGAAAGTGACATTCTCATAAAGGATGACATATTCCTTGTGTACCTCAGTGATGGCAGATATGCTAGGACCAAAGTAGGTACAGTAATTGTTCTACTTGTAATTTTTTTGGGGGATCTTTCAGAATATGTAATATTTGATAACACAGACATAAATTGGCCATGTCTGTGCCTACTATTTCTTTGTGAGTCATCAGAAGAGTTGGTAAATACACTTTTTCAGATTCATGTGTCTTAATAAATGTTATTTAAACATTTCAGTCAATCACAAAAGTGGCAGTTTCAAAAGTTATCAGCCAACAGTGAGCACTTCCATGACAAGTGCTAGTGATACACCTGTGAAGGTGAGACACATAGAGGAAATGGTTGAAATTCCTAAACCATGCACATCTCAGTTGATGAGTATGACACAAACCCAATGCACTTCGACTCCAGATGCCAAAGTGCAGGTAAAAACTGTGGAAACTGCTGACCTTCCTGCATCGACCAAATTGTATCATTGCAACATGGCACACTGTACCAATAAGTATGTAACTCTTCAAGGTCTCAAGGCATACATGATGAAGTCTCATAATGTCTTAGTCATGTACAAATGCAATGATTGTGATGAGTCATTTGAGACCTCGTGCTTATGTGACAAGCATCAGAAAAGTCACTTGGGGAAACATTTGTACTGTCAATTTGAAGGCTGCCAACACTTCACAAATTGTCCCTATGATTTAAAGCAACATGAAGCTACTTGTGCTTTTAACCCACTAAATATACTTAAGTGTAAGATTTGTCCCAATAAAGTATACAATAGTGAAGAGAATCTAATAAAGCACTACAAAAGTTTCCACAAAAAGAAAGGGTCAGTTTTGTGTTCTTAGTGCCACTATTTGTTTTTCTCTGACAGTGCACTTGCATTGCATCTTGGTAACAAGGCTTGTGAGGTTAAAAAATAAAGTGAAAGGAAGCAGTGTAAAACATGCTGTTTATTTTATATTGTCACTTAACATGATCCGTCAAAGCCATCTTGTGACTTGAGTTGTGCAATTTGTCTGTAAATGACATTTTTTCTGTGATTTCATTTATGTTACAAAGTATTGTGTAAACATTTCAAATAGAAATTAAGTGTGCTCCCTATGCATATTGTGGAATTGGTTGTTATAAGTTGTTCATGCATTCATGTTACAGAGTTTACTGACATTTATGACACTTCTATTACAAGTTTTATGTATGCATATTGTAAAATTGCTGGTAAGAATATGTTCCTTCATTAATGTTACAAAGTTTGGTCTTCATGTTTGCCATTTATATTTCAAGACTTTTGTCAATGCATATCGCAGAAACTATTGTAAGAAGGTGTTAGGATGTGGAATCATATAATGTACTGCAATGTAATAGTGTTAAGTGTATTCTTTAAATGTACTACCCTTGTACATGTGTCATCAGTGACACATATTGTCATAGTGTCATTCATTTGACTAGCCTGTCATATTCTCCATTAATTTTTGTATGTTATGAATGCTGTCCTTTCATGAAATGATGTACTTGTATGTCATAGGGTGTATTGTGTTGTTTAAAAGTAGTACCATTAGAGATGTGTATTCAGTCATACTTGTTGGCATTGTGTCATTCCATTTAGTAGATGGTCATAAATTGTTTTGCTTCTTGTATGTATTTCAACGCATCTCATACCATACTTGTAGTAACTTCATCAATTGAACATGGAACTGGATTTTTGTTTTAATCTTTATCAATGCATATCAATGCATGTTGGGGTTCAGACTAATGAACAAAAGTTTCAGTTGATGGTCATACATTTCTTTAATTTTTGTATCTTATCAATGCGTATAGTATTCTGGTTCTAGTAACTTGGTACATTTAAAATTAAACTTGATGTTGTATTTCAATTTTTTAACCACATCTCATACCACTTAGCAATGAGGTAAACATTACACGAAGGTCATACTTTCTTTTCCTTATTCATATTTATTCAAGGTCAATTAAAAGCAGCATTTAGTAATAAAACAAATTTGTAATGTGTATTTCCTGATTAATTTAATTATTTCATACCATCTCTTCATCAAAGTTCAACCAATACACATCTGAATTGACAATATCTTCAAAAGTTTTTGGTCAGATTCCTTGTCACACTTCTGGTAGTATTAATTTTTCATTGACTTTATAATGCTGTCCACAAATTCCTGCTACTCCACACAATGGGACATTTCCTTGAGTTATATCATCATGCCTTGCAGTGTTTCCGGGTTGTGCATATCAACATTATCAAAAAAGTGATCAGCATAATAATCCCTGGGATCACTGTTAGGAATCCACACCTCTCGAGGTGGCATAACTTGAACAGGATACTTCCTTCTGCTGGAGGTGTAGTAATGAAATCCCCTTATGAAGTAAAAATAGGGGTACAAATTACAAATCAGTTATGATATGGACATGCGTGTTTACACAATTCGATATGCGTTCATAATTTTTGTACATTGGTTGACCTGCATCAGAATTTGTTAGGCCAGTGTTGACATGTATTTGGACACCCTTCGATATGCAGTCATTATACAGAAGAATATTTCAATATACTTACTTCTGAGGATTATGTTTGAAGCTGTTAAGTTTGCAGACTTTGGAAAGTAACCTCAGTATGTTAGCACCCTTTGCCATCCCAAGATTCTCTTTGTCTAATGCCACCAAATCACTGAAAAACTTTCATTTGTTAGTGTGGAAATGCTCCTTTGGAAGTTCTTTTGGAAGAAATTCCATACAATTGTATGTGCATGCAAATGTTTTGTAAGATGGCCTCATATGTCACTAGTTGAATGCCTTTGATATGATTGCCATCAGGAT
>JBCAUI010531117.1:0-11315 GCA_038406195.1 Haplosyllis anthogorgicola | reverse complement strand
AACCAATAGGATAGTCTCTAGACTGTCACGTGACGTGCAGGCACTACTGCAGGCGGGAATGTCTGTGCTGCCTCTGGCGGAACTCTGCCTGCAGTCTACGCACTCTAGCGGATGCTCTAATCAAGTCTGTCCGTTGACAATGTTTATTGTACATACCATTGTTCCTGATTTTCTCTTGGGAGCTATCAGGGGATATTCACGGATTAAACAGTGCATAGTTGTCATAAAAAAGTTTTAAAGGCATTATCTCTGACTACATTGTGTCAAATTAGCTGAACATTCCATCACGGAGAAATCGTATAAACTCTGTACACGAGAGCTCCCATAAGGTGCCGTGTAAAAGTTTCGATACGATTTTGGTGTACTGAATATGCCAAACCCCTGAATTTTTCATATCATCTGCTTTATTTATATTTGTCATCAACTTACCCACCACTCTTTCAAAACCTCTTCTCTTGACTTATTGTCAGCATAGACAACCTCCATCATGGCATCAATATACTCCTCCTCACTTATACTGGAATTTAAAAAGGACATCAAGTGAAAACTCAAACATTCAATGGCTTTAGAGTTGAATTATTGGCTGCATATGCCGAAAGTTATCGTTAAGCCAAGTTTGAGACTTATTAATATAATATTGGATTGACATTGGAAAGTGTTACTACGCCTCCCCATCCATCCTTTGGAAAGTTCACTGCTATTTGTAGCATCAACCATTCAAAACACATACTTGACGGTTTCTGACTGCATACTTCTAAAGTTATTGACCCTTACCTTTCTTTACCAAAAAGAGTCCATTTCTGGTAAATTTTCATTTGTTCTGTTACATACTGCTTTCTTTCTTCGGGATCACTGAGCTGAAACGTTGGTAAAACAATTACTGTTTTTTATAACACGACTGGCAGCAAACCCAGAAAATAACGTCGATAAAATAATAAATAAATACATGTACATAATTTGTACTTACAAAGTTTCCAGCCCTATCTGCCCATAAAGCTGTATCGTTCTTTGTTATTATGCCTCCAGATTTTTCTAAGTTCCTGAAAAAGTCAGTGAATAGAAAACATAGAGGGTTTAATTTCATGCAAAGCATATATTTTCATTAAATGGAATCTGGGAAATAAATGTTGGGCCCAAACTATAAACTTGCCTGGCTTATAAACTGTAGTCATTGGCGGATCTAGGGGGGGCGCCGCCGTCGCGCCCCCCCCCCCCCCAACGGCCAAAATTTTCTTCGTTTTCATGCACTTTCCGCTAAATTTTGGGCGAAAATGGGGTGGCGCCCCCCCCCCCCCAACGAGCCGGGCCCCCCCCAACGGGAACTCCTGGATCCGCCCCTGGTACTGTACCAACTATCTACACAATGCAATCGCCCATTTTTGAAAACTAATTTTAAAACGATATTTTATTACTACGAATTATTATTTTCATTTTAGAATATGTTGTACATAAGGAAAATGAGGTTCTTGGAAGTATTCTGTGTGGTTTTTTGAAAAGAATTTTAAAACTGTTTAAAAAAATAATTACATAATTAAATAATTGTTTATATTTTCATTTTAACGAAAAATAAGTTGCTGTTTCTGAGTACTAAATAAAGAAACAAACAGTTATGAATTATTTTAACTTCAATATGACATTAGGAAAACATTTCAATTTATTTTAAGTGTCAAATACAATTTTTCCAGTCATGTTGATAGGTCGTGCAGCACCGCTTAACTGAGCAAGTTGACCGTTTGGACCCAGCATAAACATGATAACATTGCCCACTGGATAAAAGTGAGAGCGTTCTCCAAACGCTCTAGCCTAGATTTCAGCAGTTATTGATATAACTGCTGCCATCTTCCAAGCCGTTGTACGGCCTATTTACACAGAACCGGAAATTGCATGTGCTTGTTTTTGCCACACAGGTACATCAATTTAGCCAAAAATTTAACTGTTTCGGACTAATTATCATGATTACAGATGGCTAGTCAGTAGACCCAATAGGGCGAAAGCAGACTACAAACTCTCCTATTTACAAAGGAATTTGCAATTGATTTTGGATATTTCTGATGCCACTTTACAAAATTTTATCTTTGCATCGTACCACTGGCATCTAATTCGTTTGCTTCTTGGTACAATATTCACATAATACCAATGAACAAATGTATATACTTGTTGTCAATATGTAGAGAACAAATTGCGACATTTTATACCTGTGCACTGTACACGTTTTAAAATCAGTTGCAAATGTGTAGAACCTGCTTTAACAAGCCACTGTCTTGTGCAGCCCCCTGTCATTTACGGCCAACATGTAGGTATTTTTCTTTTAAATAAGTCAACAAAATCATCACTGCTTTGTGAGGTCACTCGTCATTAACCGGTCGGGATGGCCTTTCGAAGCAGGTTCTACTGTGTCTTGAAACTACATACCTGTACACAGTTTTGAACTTCCTCCTGAAGAAAGGTTTTAGATCATCAGACGGTGCATCAGATGGGATCGTTCCTATTCCCTTAAACTCCATGTTGTAGGCGGTGGCAACAAAAGAAAGAGTTCGCGTACGCTCGTCTCTGATATGTATTCGCGGTTTTTCTAACTGAGGTTTTTGTCAAATCTAACAGATATGACAGAGTTGATAGTTTTTGAATTTTGCATGATGGAGGTCATGTGTTGTTTCTGATTGCATTAAATTATACATGATAACTACTATTTGTAATAAACAATATTTGGTATATATTTTTTCATTTGTACTAAAATTAGAAAATAATCAGACCTACCAAATCTGTCAGATCTGAGAGATCAGGCAAAGAACGAAATAGGAAAAACCTCTATTGTCATGGTCCTTACACTACTAAACTTTAAACTAAGAATGACTACCTGTTAACACTTCACATGCCGAGAATTCAAAAACGTTGTACCAGGACTGACTACGTGCCGGACAGATCACGCCCCTCGTTCTCCATCTAGGGATAGATCACGCTCTGGAGCGTAACTGAGCCTAGGCTCAATCATGACCCTGGTCTGAAAAGCTCTCCATTAAACTTTAATTTGACCTGAACTTTAAGTAAAACTTCAAGGAGAATTGAAAAGCAATTAAGCATCACAGTTGAATGCATCCCTAGAACTTAAAATTTAAAAAATACTCAATTTAATTTTTAAAAAATCAAACTATTAAACTAAAGTTAATTTAAAACATTAAAGTCAAAAATTTTAAAGTAAAAAATAAAAACTTAATTTTTAAATAATTGTTAAATATTAATAACTCTTGTGTATAAATGTAAAATTTGTCATTTTGTTAAATTTAAAATATACTTTTTTATGTAATTTTTTTAAATTCAAATTAAATAGTTTTTTATTTTTAATTTTAACTATTTAAACTATTAAACTAAATTTAATTTAAAAAAAGACATTAAAGACAAGATTTTAAATGTAGAAAATAAAACTTAATTTTTAAATATTAAAAACTATTGTGAATTCATGTAAAATTTGTCATGTTTTAAAATTTAAAAAGTACTCTTTATTTAAAATTGTTTTAATAATTAAATTTTTGTTAAAATTAAATTGATTTTTATTTTAAATTTTAAGTTCTAGGGAAGCATTCAACTGTGATGCTTGATTGGTCTTCAATTCTCCTTGAAGGTTTACTTAAAGTTAAGGCCAAAGTAGAATTTAATGGAGTGCTTTTGAGACCAGGTGTCATGATTGAGCCTAGGACAGGTTACGCACAGCACGTAATCTGTCCCTGGACAGAGAATGATGGGCGTGATCTGTCCAGGCGCGTAATTGAGACTGTTACAACGTTACCTGGCCCAATAACGTTGTTGGATCCAACAATGGGGTATTAGGGATCAAAAGGATCATGATTGAAAGCTTGCTTGCCTTATTGTGTATCAGTACTTTAACACAATCTGAACTACAAAATGGTGAACACAAATTGCACAAATTTACCGTCGATTCAAATTATTGGATTAATAAATACAGCAAAGCGGGGCCCAGAACAGTAAAATTAGTGAGCAAGTCAGTGTTTGTCTCTGCATTCAACAAAATAATTACAAATATCCAGAGGCGGAGAGTTTGACGACAGGCAATAATATTTTCGATTTCATGACATCTTTTGAATACAAAAGACATAATCTGAATATTGTGTTGCAATATTTCACACAGGTATTTGTAGCAACTCCAAAAAGTGATTAAAGGCATTACAGGCTACAATAACAAAAACAAAATAGTTTGTTTTTAAATGCAGGTTTTGGTTGATCCTGTCAATAATCTACATAAATGTCACGCGCGCAAACTCGCGATGTTAACACGTGGGCACCGATGTCTCTGCGACGCGACTGACTCACGTCTTCGTCTACTGAAAGGCGTTGATCCCATTCAAATTGCTTACTCGGAGGTGTAGGTCTAGCAGCGTACCCGTGATGCGCTAGCTAAATGATACGTTACTAACTAAAAAGGCATGCTACAGCATACCTCTGGTGAACAAAAGAGAGAAACAATGAATTATCAATTGAACGTCAGTAGATCGTGGGGTCTAGGGAATAGCAGTCAAGCTAGGCTTCAACTGTACTCGGCAGCAGCTTAACAGCAAATGCGCAATGCTTAATAGCAGGATAGGGTTTTATAGTGGCGCCGGGGACGACATCCGCACGTGCTGGGCTGCACATGCGGGTGACATCACCGATGTCAACTGACTTTGGGGATGATGTCACCACGCACTACGCATGTGCGAGGCAGTTGCCATGTCCGGGAGCTAAAAATAGCACAGCTGCAAGAGCCTTTCAGCCACCTGCAGCCCAACTTTGAAGACCCGGCGTTGCTGGTGTGCTGCTTGTAGCTCGTGCCCGAGCAGCTCCAGCGCCAGCCAGGGCTTCGGAAATTTGGGTGGCCACCGATTACTTGACCTAGCATGTGACACGCGATGCAGCGCTTCACACTCTCCCCCAGGTCCTGCGACCGTCCTCGGATGCGCTTTATTAAATACATCTGATAAATAATTAATCTACAATACATGATCAATTTACGATACACTAACATTAATTATAAATTGACTTAGAAATAGGTTCTGTAAGCAAATACACAGCTACGCTAATCATGGCGGTTAGTCTTGAATTGGGGTTCGGTCTGTCCCTGGTGCGGTACAGTTCTGATGGAGAGGGGGAAGGAGTCATAGCGCCCAAGGCAGCTACTTCCCTACCCCTTCAGATTCCTCCTTGGCACCCTTTGACGCTGTAGACTCCCCTTTCAGCAGGTCGTACTCATCTTCAGTGTCCACTGGTGCCATGTCAATGTCGCCCTCTGGTGGCACTTCAGCCTCGACATTTTCCGATTCCAGATCGGTGGTGACTGGCATGGATGCGGAGGCTTCAGAGTGGGTATGAGGAAGGCTCAAGTCTGGTGAGATGTCTCTTGATGACACGCTCGGTTCCCTACGGGGTGAGCGGTGAGGGCCGTCAAAGTCCTCGAGGCCTGGCATCTCATCCATGCCATATGCAGTGAGATTCCCCATCTCTCCGGTGGTCAGCAGCTCAGCTGTTGGCGGCAGGTGGTCTTCATCCTCTCCAGTTGGTACCAGCACTTCTGCGGCCATAGTGACCAACTCGGGTGTGGTCTCGAGATGCCTCTGGGGCGAACCAAGGAAGGTCATGTCACGGAATTCTTTTAGAGGGTCTACCAGTACCATACTGTCCAGGTCAAAGGACTCTTGCGAGTCTGGGATGGTATCCTCTTGATGCTCCTCAGGTGCAGTTTTGGATGGGCTAGACATCTCAATATCCTGCCGTACCGGGGGTGGGGGAGGGGGTTGGACCATTCCCTGCTTTCCCGTGGGCAACTCTCGGTTCAGCGACTTTTCTTTCCATTCCAGCATTAAGTTCCAGGAGTCTCCAGTGGCGTTCGGGTCGACATTTCCTATCATCTCATGCTCAGTGTAGGAGGGGGATCCTGGTCAGATGGAGACTTGTCTCCCTGCAGCACCCGGCACCAGTGCTTCAGCAGCTGAGGCCTGGGTACTTGTAGGCTGTCCACTGCCCATAGGTGCCTTAGCAGGTGGAGTCACGGTGGTGGGTTCTTTAGCCGTTCCCCACACCTTGCAGCTCCACTGGGGCTGGGGTTGCCCCGTGATGGGGAGGTTCAGATAGGATAGCAGGCTAGTCCCTGTGCCATTGTAGAGCAACCATCTCACTCTGTATAGTTGGTCCGAGTAGAATACATCCGGCCCCTGCCAGAAGTTGGGTTTCAACAACAGTCGAAAGAAGTCATTTGCTTCCAGTCTCTTGATGTACCGCATCGAGTTGATGTAATCCCGGACAATGGCTGGGTAATCTGAGCGCTGCGAGCCATCGGTTTCGTACGTGAAGCGTGTAGGTTCCGACCCCGAGCAGGCATACAGAAGCCCGGCCCCAAACACATTCATGCACATCACTGCCCCTTTCCTAACATCTTCCGTTGTCTCATACTCCGAGGGCAAGAAGGTCTCTACCCTCAGGCAGGGCGCTTCTGGTACGGGCACCAGGCGAATATCTCGTGGACTCGTCGAGTGATAGCGCACAGTCAGGGTTATCCCAAATGCGATAGCCAGATGCCTCGCCAGTAGCTTCGGGTTTAGTGAAGCCGAGCTTAAGGAGACCCACCAGCGTGGCAGTTCTACATCATCCCAGTCAAGATAGTTGTCTACATGGGTGATCCACTTCTGGGGCTCAGTGTACGGGTCGTGTGATGTAAAGTACAGTGGATCTATGCATGCTGGAGTGGGGTGCAGGTCCGAGTCCTCAAAGTTCTCTGGTCGGTATTGGGGAAGGGTAGGATCCTTCCAGTCTATTCGGGGTTCATCAGGCAAGGAGGCTCCTCTGGCTTGGTTGCAGTCTCCCACGCCTGGACTATGGGGTTTCCTATGGCGGCGGGTCTTGTTCTGGCCTTGTGAATGGGACGGGGCAGATGCATCCTCCGGGGAGCACGCACTGCCTCCAGCATCTGTAGTGGATGTCTGGGCTAACTGAGCCCACAGCTCTGCCACCTGTTCATTCAGTCTAGCATTTTCTCGGCTCAGTCTTTTCTTCTTGCCTCCTCGGTTACCACGGCACCAGGCAGGGGGTGGGGGAGCATCTGTGCTTAGAGCAGCAGCACCTCGCAGCCCATTCCCTCCCATTCGCACCATGGGAGATACTTGGCTGACTACCACATTTCGGTGGTCCCCTGTCTTGTTGGAAGCTCAGTCATTGGCGACAGCAAATCTCATTTTCTTGGATGTGCTAGATGCTGGAGAACACATTGAAATGTCTGGAGAGATGCCCGTGAGGTTGTCTCCGTAGCAACGGCTTCTGACCCCCTCACTCACACTGGCACAAGCATACACCCAGAGTGCAGATAGTAGTGACGTCTCCACATCCCTGGCCACCTGGGCATTGTCAGTAGAAACAATCAGGTCCTGGCTCCCAGCACTGTACATTCCATGGGAGACAGTGCAAGCCCACTTTAAAACAGTCTCAAAGGCTGCAGAGCCCTCAAACTTATCCTCCGTAAGGCTGCACCACTCATCCCACAGGGATTGAAGGGTGGGGGCGAGAGATCTCAGCTCCCTTTTCTGCTCTCCCAGCACTATGGCGAAGTGGTGGTGGCACTCACTGTTCAGTGCAGCAACAGCCATGTTCTGCTCTGAAGGCTCCCATTTCAGGATTCGATACCTGGCAACGTCTGCTGCAGCTCCCATTTCCAAATAGGCCAGACAGTCTACGAATAGCACTTTTTGTTCAACCCGCATGGCATGGCGGGCATGGGCGATCAAGGCCTCAACTATTTTACTGTCCCTGGTGGGGTGCCCCTCCGGGGTGCAGCCTCCATCCAGCATGCAAGGGTGCTGTGCTGGGACCAGGTGTGGCTGATAAGCCACCTCAATCAGCTCAATCAGGGTCTCCTGTGACATCCTCACGATGTCCCCCATGGTAGATGTAACCAGCAGGATCAATTTGCGCTCTTGGTTCAGCTGCTACTGCTTCGCATACACCCGGCAACAATTATGTGTGAGTTTCACGGCAAACAGTTATTTTATACCCTTTAATGAGGTCATCCCGGTCATGTGAGGAAATCCCGACCTAGAAACAGATTGCACATGCATGAGTCCAGGGAACCCCTCGACTACAGCGACATCTAGGGTCAGTGTGCAGCCAAGCATCATTTCGACTTGGGACCCCGAAGGAGCAACACGCATGGCAGACCAGGTGAGCGGCCTAGCACCAGGGCACTGCAGGTCAGCCATGTGCCACACATTAGGGTGCAGTGGGGTACCCCTACCATGTGCGGGGTATCTAGCATGCCCACCGCGCGGCACGCTAACCTTGCATGTCTGGTGGTTTTTCCGGTTTTTTTGTGGTTTTCCATTTCATGTCGATTTCTGGGCAAACGCGTGCTCCACGTAGCTCTCAAAGGTGTCTCCCCCAGGTTTCTAAAGTCTCTCTTTCTTTTCAGAAGCAGCCCACTGACCAGGACAGGTGCACAGCACCACATGACATGCTTCCCCCAGGGGCAAGCAGCTCCAAGAAACCCCAAAAAAAGAAGAAGAAGAAGGAGAAGACACTTGCTGCACTAGCGCAATCTCTCAAACTCAAAGATTTGGATTACAAATGGCTGGCATGGGAATTGGCATTCCTGAAGGAGACTGGCCCCCGAGAGACCAGCCTGCAGGAGGGTGGTGAAGACCAGGCTGCTCCCCTAGGGGAAGTGCCATCCGCGTCCCAGGGCGGTGTGCCCCTGGTCCTCCCAGGTCCACCCGCAGCCATCAGCACCTCTACTTCGGCTGCTGTAGGCGTGAACACACCATCCCTGGGAGTGGTGCTGCCCACGTGAGTGGTGCCTTCAGCACAAGAAAGTGCTGTCAACATGGAGGTGGAGGACACCATTTCTACCAACTCTATGACAGGGTTCGTGAAGACCAGCAGTGCTGTAACCTCTGTTCTGCATGCAGCCACTGCGGGTGCCTTAGAGACTCAGACCAATGTGGTGGAACTGACCCGGGGTGACCGGATAAGGTGGCGGCACCTGTCTAAATCTTTGACAAATCCAGACCACATCTTCCGTCATACTCCCAGCCTCATGACTGATGAAAACATCACCTACTGGGGAACCACAGACATTCTGCCCTTTATAGGACTTATGATGTTTGAGGCCCACTCACAGTATGCTCTAGACCAGCTCATGAAGCAGGGCACCTTTGGCCCCCGTGTGAACAGTAGGAGTGGCACCATGGGGATTCTCCAAGAAAAAGTAGCAATCCTGGTGACCACAGCAACTGCAGTGCCCGGCATCACCGATCGACCCATAATCAGTCTGACGCGCTTCATCCTGTGCACCACGCTGGACACTCACTCTGGGTCACCTCACCAGACAATGCTACAGTGTTACAGAACCCGAGGTTGCCTTCATGCATGTAGACCATGAGACCTTAGCTGGCCTGTGGAGCAGATCCAATGTGACGGGAAAACTGGAGGTGCTGTTGGTGTACTTGGTGGATGATGACAGTCTACCACTCACAAGCCCTTGGTTTGGGCTCTCAAGAACCTCAGGGTCTACAAGCTCCTTCAGACTTGTGACAGCGGTGCCATCATCCCCAATGACATCACGGGCCCTGCAGCAGACTACACGCCCAAAACAGGCAGCATAAACACCATGCAGGTGGAGATGGACAGTCCCCTGTCTGTGTACATTTCCCAGCAGAGAGGACATGCTGACCACCTCAGCAAAGATGGTTGCCTGTCATTCACAGCCGCGGTTGGGGTAGAAGCCCAAACACGCAACATCGTGAAGGTTGACCCTCTGCTGCACAGTGGTGATGTCATATTCAACACTGGCATTGTGGATGGCTGCAGCCTTGCCTCTGTGAGGTGGCACAGCCCCATTGATGGCGGCAGTGAAGGGGACCCTCTAGTGCGAGAGCCACCCCTCTTTATTTTGATTACGGTGAACAATGCTGTTACCGTGTTTCGGCATGAACGGTTGGCATACCACAATGCCTGTAACAAACTCTGCCACAAGGAAGAGGCCAGACACTATGTGCTAGTCTCTGAAGCCAGCGAGAGAATTCATGAAACACTCACAACTATGACCAACATATACCAGAGCTCCCCAGAAACCGGGGGCAACAAGACCTTTAAAATGTATGGAATGGTATTCACCCTCTGTACCAAACAGGAGCAGAAGTTCCAGGACAGCTTCCTAGTGGCACAGCAAACAGCTGGAATGCAGTGGATGGTGGCACAGAGCAAGTTCGAGGATGCACATGACAAGGTGCTGCGTATTGTGAGGCGTAGTGTCTAGTACCAGGACTGTGCCACTACAGCACGAGATCTTGAGTCTCTGGGTGTCCGCTTCGATCCCCAGCTCCCACTGGACATACGGCTTGAACCCATCGGTGATAGGATAGAACATGCCCATGGAGTTGAATGCTTGTGCCCTCACTTGTGGGGCACACTGCCGGCCAGCAGGCCAGTGGTCAACACCGATTAACGTGCACTGCTCCATGAAGAACACCAGCACTTCATCAACCTCCAGCAGTGCGGCTCAAATGGTGACGCCAACCACAACAGTTCGAACTACCATCACCAGCACAGTTACGATGACAACACCAACCAATGTGAAGAAATTGTTCTGGGGACCAGGCAGTACTCCTGCATCTACTCAGCATCCATGACCACCAGTGACCCCCAAGGTGCAGCATCTTGTGCACAGAGCCACTTCCTATGGTGGAGGGGACAGAGGCACCAGTGGTGGTTGGTCTCGCGATGACCGCAAGGTCCTTTGAGAGCTGAAGATTCAGCTCGACAGAACCGAAGTGGCTGCGGAAGCACCAGAATCCAAATGACACAGTGGACCTGCCAGCGGCTCTCCAGCTAAAACGATGAAGACCAACAGCGAGGACGTCATTGAGATCCTCTCGGACAGTAATGCCAGCATGGAACCTGTAGCACACGGAAAGCAATCCACAGCGGGTTCCGGCTCAGACATGCAGGTGGTCAGCTCTTCTGTTATGAGAGGCAACATCGTCAATGAAGACAGGGCTGGCTATGCGGCATGTGGCTATGGAGAGGAAGAGGAAGACATGGAGGAGGACATCGAGGAAGAGGCCACTGTGACCCAGATTGATGATGATGATGATGAGGGCAGCTCCTCTAGCAGTGATGGTTATGCACCTGACGAAGCAGCCACCCACCATGCAGAGACATTGTGCACCACTGAAGCCCAGCTCCAATGAGTGGCCCTCAACTGACAGACATCCTGGAGCAAGGACAGCGAGGTGGTGAGAACCAAATGCACTGAGATTCTAGCTCTGAAGGGTGTCACACCC
>JBCAUI010531106.1:0-11315 GCA_038406195.1 Haplosyllis anthogorgicola | reverse complement strand
TCTCTTTCTTGACCCATTGTTCTTCTTTTTCCTGCCTGGTCTATTAGGCATATTGATGAGATGATCAAGTTATTGTCGAATTTATTTCAAATCTCAAAGAAATTTCAAAATGTCAGCTTGTTGTTTAGAAACGAATAAACAGAATGATGTAATGAAAGCACATGACCCAGACGCATCCAATGTAAAGGGTGTGACAGGCAAATACGAACTGAGGGGCGCTACGTCTAATCGATAAAAAGCATTTAATGCATTAAATGCCTGTTTATACCCGAATATTGACTTCCCAGAATAAACGTTTGCAATGTAACTTTTATTCAATGTTAGCCGTAGAAACTGCCATGTTAGAATTACTTTAAACATAAGAATTGTTAAATGGATGGCAAAACAGGATGTTACAAGGTCTATGCCAATTAGGTTATTGCTTCCCTTGGTGATATTTTTTTTTTACTGGCCAGGCAGGGCATCGGTCCCAATTTGTTGCACAGAATTGAAATTGGCATCTTAGTTAATGTTGGTAAGCGTACAAAAAATGTGTGCATGAAGCATTGACCACGTACTTGCCAGTAGAATATTAACAGTGAAGAGCTGCATGAAGGGAACATATTTACTGTTGACTTCTGGGAAATGGGCATATCCTTCGAAGGATATTGAATTGCGTGATAATTTGTCATTGGCTTTACCTATCAGTGATAAAAGTTTCATGCTCTGCAAGAAAATTAACAGGTTTGCATCAAGTCATTGTCGAGTGTATCAGTTCAATAATTGTTGTATCGATCATAGATTGGAATGTCAATGTTTTAGTTACAGTTTAAATTTAACTTGAACATCAGCTTCGGCTTCTCATCTTTATTTAAATCAATATTGCGGCAATAGATGTGCACTTGACAGACAAAGAATCAAGAATTATGTCCATTAGGGGAAATGAAAGGGAGTCCATATCTGCTAATGGTATTTATTAAGTGGATTCTCCAAAGACAATGCGTGTCAGTATTGGTTTGGTACAGGTATCACAGGGAATGTCTGCAATATCAAATCTGTACTGATGCAAACTCAAAGCCTTGTGTGGAGACATTACGAAAATGACATTAGTAGACTCTGAACTCTTGTATGCCGCAAATTAGTCAAAACCATGCAGTGTGTAGTGTGGCCGAGAATTCCGCATGTCCAGGTCCTCAAACATTAAATTGATGCGTGAAGTTAACATATTAACATACATTTAATTTATTGCAGCTAAAATAAATCTCGTAACCGAACAAGGATCGTGTCAAATCCTTGTGGGTAGAAATGGTTGATGTGATGGCCTTTATTGACTGTCTGGTAGGTACACAGAAAAGTGTCTGTCTCAGGACAGAGACCATTGCAGAAGATGAAACAGACCAGTGATATGTTTGGTTCATCTGAAAGCGGTTTGCGAATGTTACTCTAGAACATTAACTGTACAAGCTGCATCTGGTTTTGCCAAATTTAGAAAGTTACGTTTTCTTTGCCCTGACATTTAGTAATATAAATGAGTAGAAGTTGCGTTGGATGATTTTTCCGATTTAATACAAACTGAAATTAATTTGACATTATGATCGCGAAATTTTTGTTTTAATATGTCACGTTTTCAAAGATAACTTGCACGTATTTGGTAATTAGAACAATAGCCAGTGTCAACGTAATCTCTTAACCTTTCAATCTAACGCCTAGAAGGACAAATAAATAGGCTGGAGATTTCATGATAATATCCCAATGTGCCGCGCCGCAAAATGTAAGCTCTCTTCAAATTGTCTAAATGAATATGTCCTCGGTCAAAGAAATACTAAAAATGACGGTACTTTTCTTAGTTAATGTAGAAACGTTTCCACCATGACATATTTTGGACAAATTGAAACCCGCTTTAGTATTTAGAACTAAAAATAGTGTATACATGGATCGGTTTGTTTTGCAGAAACAATAGTGGTTGAAGGAGACAGGAATGCAGAGTTTTAAGAACACGCTAATGATGGAAAATGGAAATGCCTTTCAATAAAGTAAGATATACATGGGATCAGATGGATATTTGACATTGAATTCGTTCCAAGAGCTGATGGAGCTTTCGTGTTGCTGAGGAAAATTAACAACTTAGTTCATTAGAGCGACAGTTTCAAGTGATTTCCGTCTGTGATAGAATTGCATTGATCCTGGCGATTTGAATGCCAGAGTTACAAATACGGAATTGCATGGCATGTTTTTCGTTTGTTGCTTCTCATCTGGGGTAAATGAATTTTTATTGATATGAATGAGGCGTCAAAATTCAAACTGATTTTTTCTCCTATTTCTTTTGATATTAAAATAAAAAAACCAGTCAGCCTTTGCGGTAAAGAGTCCGAAAATAACCTTGAAATTGGATGTGATTGTGTTCTTCAAAAGGTACTGACTTGAAAGCTATTCAGTTGTGCTGTTTAATATTTGTCAATTTTCGCCGGTGGAATCCAGTTCAAATAGGTTTAAACCAACTTCCAAATTGCTGTTGATTTCATCCAGTTTATTGACATAAAATCAATAGCAAAGTTCCTTGTCATGATAATAATCAAGACTATGAATATTAGAAAAGAGTATTGCTATTTATTTCAATTGAATTATGAAACGAAAAGAACGAATTGTATATTGTAATATTTTTGTTGCGGTTATTGGAGATATTACTTTTAGAATCTGGGTCCCTCCATATGGATTGAATACAATATACAATTTATGTTTCTCCAATACCTTCTATCATTTCCTTCAGGATCACTAGACACAAGAAACTGTGAATATCCAGCACAGTTCTTTGTGAGTGCCTTGTTTACTCAAGCAAACGAGAGACAACTGCCCAATTACACAGTTGAGTTAGTAGGACATGTAAACACGGACCATCAGTGTTTGATAATCTATTGACAAGGACCAAGTCAGGTTGACTTAGCATCACTGCTGAAATGACAAAGATGTGCAAATGTGTCATGTTCATTGATATGGCACACAAAAGTTGATAGTAAGCTAACAATTGGGACCGGGTGCTATTTTTTACACATTACGTTGATTATCTGAACCGCGTACATGAATATGGGAGGTGTTTTGTTGTACATTATTTGGCGATGTTACGTGATACGCTTTCATATTACGTGTCCGTCTGAACTCAGGAATGCTTTAAATATATGATCACAATAATGTAACTTGACCTTCACCGACGCAGAGGTCACCTGATTCATATCCCCAAACCGACCTAGAAATGCTTAAAAAAAGAATGTGTTAAATTAAGGAATGTCAATATAACATTACATAAAAACAACTTGATTTGGAAACGTGAAGATCAACCAGCTGATATTGAGATTGCGCGACATTCACTCAACTTCATTTTAAAACTGCCTGGCGGAGTTGCACTGACCTTCAGCAGAGATATCAGTGAAGGTAATGTACAGCTGAACATCTCTAATGTAAAAACCACTAAAGCCACATAACATATCCAGACAGAGGAAACACTTACGGAAGAATTCAATATATTCTTACGGCATAATGAACAGATTATATGCCAGATTGCCTTGAGAAAACATCACAGGCAGAAGATCGGCTTTTGTCTCTGCAAAAAGACTTTTTATCTGGTAATTGGACATTTGCTAGTTAGGAACATGACTTGGCTATAAGCGGATAGGATTACTTTGTACTGCGTTTCGTTTGAAAATATTTACTGTTTCTGACGGTTTTACCTGTAGTTACATGTAAGACACTACATCTTGACAATGACCACAACTAACATTACAGAACAGCCACATAGTGTAGTAATGACTTAACAGCACACATGTATATTGACACTCCATATTTTAACCTTTAACATTTACGATCCATTATTTTATGGTTCCTTGTTTTCTTAGATTGAGTACTCGTAAGAGAATGAATTGGAAAAGGAGCAGGTTTTAAGTTATCGCGTCCAAACTCTAACGATTCAAAATTTGTTTTCCAAGATTATAAAAGTATGGATAGCAGTGACTCTACGCATAACCAAAACCTGAAAACCTTATATTTTTCTAATTTGAATGTTACATTTGATTTGGGAGTCATCTGCTTAAGATGTACAAATTCCAGACGGGCGTATTTTGCTTCAGAGTTGATTCAACAACAAGCATTCAAATCCAATTTGTATTGAATGAACGTTCAGTTTGATTGTACACCCGATTGCACTTTACGAACTTGAAAAAGTAAAAGTCTCAATAACAGAAAGTGTTGCAAAGAACATTATCGTTAAAGAGAATTCCATTAAAGCTTTGGCTTTTTGGCTCATTTGGCATATATGCCAAAGAGCCTACAGAATCATGATTTGTCCGTCGTCCGGCGTCGTTGTTGTCATTGTCGTCATCATCGTCATTGTTGTCAGCATCTGTGTACATTCACCATGAGCACACTAATGATCACAGAGGCTTCATATTTTATACACATTTGCACCTATGTCCCCCATGAATGCCCAGCAAATATTATGTTGCTGTGACCATTATTCTCAAATTGGCAGCCATATTTGTATTTTTCTTTTATTCCTGCTCTTGGACATGCATTTGATGGAACAAACTTCATATTTGCCAGTCTCATGCACCCATATACCCTCTTTATTTCTTGTAAAAAGTATATTGATGCCACATATATTTGCAGTTTGGCAGCCATATTCAGATTTTAATTGGAAAATGCAAAGCATGTAGCAGTGCTTTACATTTAGTCATGATTACGCATCATGTCAGATACAGAAAGATACAAAAAGGTGAGCAAATGCGGGGCCACGAAATTCCAGGGCAACGGACGATGCAGGACAATGACGACCGACGACGCACTAATCATGATTCTATAGTTTGGCATGTATGTTAACCAGAAAGTTAAGAAGAAAACCGTCTCATTAGACATTAACGTCTTTCATTTGACATTGCATGCGGTTACATTACGACAGAACCGCCTTTCTGCAAAATAGGAGTGGAAACAGAAAATTGGGCGGCAGAATGTGCAGACGAGCCTTCTCAGGTGCTACAAGTAATTACCCATGGCATATTTAGTCATAATCATAAGTTGATTCCCATATATAACATTTGATGGCCCTTAAGGGTATGGAAGATAATTATCACAGCTGCTATTGATGAGCATATTAATACCATTCTTATCTCTGTAGAAAATTAAGCAGTGTGTATGAGGAGAACTTCGCTTTATTTGGCTGGTAATGGTTGAGGCAAAAATCCAGCGTGTTGTCTATTGTAAAAGCTTGACTTCTTGAATAGGTACAATGCGGTTGTTGAGGCAACCCTTTGTGAAAACACAGAAGGTGCATGATTTCAACACGGTTTGATCTTTTGTAGTACACCCACATATAACAATGGACATACTTGTACTCAAAGAGATGCCAGTAACTTAAAATGGTTATGTTCCGAATTAGATCCATTTCCCACCGTAACATTAATAAACGAGGAAAGTCTTAAGCACTCCCTTTTTTTTTTTATTAAAGGCACATTAGGGTCGTATAAACTCAGATTGCAGTGTATTATTCAGTGCGCTTTGAGAGCTTATGACGTGTATGAATATCATATAGACCTCGTTATTTGCCACGATACTGTGATATCTAGGGTAACAACAACAATACCCTCACAAAATAACATCTGCTCTTCAGGAAACAATGGAAAAACCAATGCAAGTCAGACGGCAAAATTCCAACAAAGGAGAGAAATTCCTTGTTTAATAGAAAAGAAATTAAGGTGACAATTGTCTGTCATCAATAAACGGAAAATGCTACATTTATCGTTGTGGGTGGTACCTATTTGTGTCATAACGTGCTTCATGGTTTAAGAGCATTCTGATGAGAATCTTTATGGAATGCAAGGATCGTTCATTAGCTATCGATTTCTTGCTGCCTGAGAGCATTATAGCTAATTGGAATTAATGTCTGTGATGTAGATATTACAAAGACGAGGAGGCAATGTGCACAGTTTCTGTCATAGATAAATTCAGTTAATTGCTGGAACTATGTATGAAGAAGCTTTCGGAATCGTTTCATGACACAGAATAATACGTCAAAAAATTGAAAATAGGTATCGGGCATGTACATGTACGTCCCTTTTGGGATTACCACACGCAAGCAAGCAAGAGTGCAGACGAGAGATCCACCCTGGATTTAAAATCCATGGGGAAGGTCACACGAAGTCCAAAACAGGGGGGGAGGGGGCTAATCAGTGGCCAAACAAATGGATCCTGGTCCAACAAAAAATTTTAAAAAATATACGTACATGTACATCCCGATTTGTAAATGGTGGCAGGTGGAGTTTGATTTTAGAACATCTGTAATACATTATCAGTCTTTTTAAAACTGTAAAACTGTCCAAGTGAAACTGACGACAATATCGCATTACTCCTTTGTAACATGACATGCTTCATTCGTTAAAAGCATTGTCATAAGGAATTTTACTGCAACGGCAGGAAGGGCTCATTAGCTTTGTTGCCGCCTGCTGTCGCGGAACATCATTGCTAATAGATATTAATGGACTTCCCTTTTTCGCCAATATTAAATAATACCAAGATAACAAGAATATCTGGAAATTTTGTTGTGACGTTTGTTTCAAACTTTAAATTTTATTTGCAATTTGTGTTGAGGCTACATTTCCTATTACCATTGGAAATCATTAAGTAAATTTGGACAAACATTAATTAAAATTTTTTGCCAGAGCTGAAGCGAGATATAGAGATACTACTGTTGTGTCAAACAAGAAGTTGTATGTACATTGTAGCATAAGCCCATAAATTACTTTATGGGCCAATGATTGTAGTAACATGTAATAATGGAAATACGGATTTTTAAAATAAGTTCGTACAGATTAATTTATGAACATAAATTAAGAGATTCAGGGTTAAGCTCTGCGAATTGTGAAGTTACTTTCACTCTTTAAAAAGTTGAAGCAGAGAATCCATCTAAAAGCCTCATCCATCTTTCTCCATTACTGTTTATTGAATAAAAGTTAGATGGTGAAATGGAGGGTAAGATGAATTGATGGTACTCGCTTAATACATGTGACATTGATCACAAGTAATCTGGCATTAAGTGATCTCTGTTCTTCGCACAGATAGATGCCAAAGCGGCCCTTAAAGTAATCCAATTGCGATGAGAATGGATGGAGTAGGTTTATGTGTTTCATATGAGGATGAAACTGTTCCCGATTCTGAAGTGCATCAATTTGGCAACAATCCCTGCAGAATGGAAATAAAGAGCGTTTGTGGCAAAACTTTAATCCTTAAGATGTAGATATGTACAGTGATATATGCATGTGGTGTTATTTGTTTTGATGCCACTACTTCATTAAGTATCACAGCTGCAGGGATAATCTTTGATTTCAGTGAGTCGTGCAATACGAAATATCGATCCCAAACTTATGCGAAGTTTTTAATTGAACGAAAAGTTCCGGACAAGCTCTTCCAACATTGTGTGATGTATAATAGAGGATAAAGCAGAAAGATAAGTTGTCATCGTCCCAATTTGCAAAGCCATATCAACAGTAATAAGTCATGTACAAAATAAGGAGCGAAATAGGCATGAAAAGTAATCAGAGGATTTTGGGAGCTTGGATCGTCATATCAAAAATCTTCAAATGTTGTCTACTTTTGGTTTCGTCGCTAAATGTCAGGTACGCGTTATTACATAACTGTAATTTGAAAAACATTAATCGTAAGTGTTCCAAATCTTCGTTATGTTATTAATAGTTAATGAGTTCTGTGCATGAGACGTTCTAGTAAAAAATCAACAAAGAGAATCTATCTTGTGTTGTCGTAATATAGCAGCACCTTTGAAGTTATGACAAAGTACTCGTTACCCCTATGAAGAGAAACTACATTGTATATTGGAAATATGTAAGGCGTTCTTGCCTCGACATTTCACATGAGAGAAACGTATTGAATACGTAACCAGATACTTGTGTTTTGTGTAGAAATATTAATAACTGCACCTGGATGCTCGATAGAAATCTTTGCAAGAAGTAGAGCTAAATGCCTTGTAACCAGTTATAGTATTTAAATATAGCTTTCGCACGTGGTGGAGTAATACTTTATTTAGCGTGATAATAACTCAGTGTATTTAGGATTGATATGTCCCACTAAACGTTGCGAAATAATGTATAGTATTCCTATGCATCCATTGCCGAATTCCAAGTTATTAATCCAGTATCGCGCCATTTTAATGTACCTACACGCCCTCCTCTCCTCATTTCTGGACTTGGGATGGACCACCGGACTCGGAAGTTGATGTTCCAATGTTCGACCATTGGACTTGTGATGAACAGTTTCACTGATTACAGCGACACTACTATCTTTGATAAACTTTTTTCTGGTGTTTCTGTGAAAGCATTTTGTCTTTGGAGTAATACCGCGAGTAGAAACGCGTCATTGCCGTGTTAATCTCAAGTGGGTAAGTGAGATGATGAGTACTATTTGTGGAATGAAGTACCCTCGAGTAGTACTGAAGGTCCTGGGGTTAATGGCCTTGTATTCCGGTGTGTAACCTTGTGAAATATCTTGCGTTGTGGATTTTAGGTTAACGAAGGGAAGGAAACCAAGGATCGGACAATTCGTTTCCACCCAATATTTGTTGTTCCTGGCAACGTTCAGTCAGGTATTAAAACAGTTGTTTTCGTTGATCCGTCTCATCTTTCTCGCTGAATGCTTTTGTTACGTCCTTGCTAAAATGTTGAAAACAAGTATTGTATCTTTAACAGGTGTCAGTTCTGAAGTTGCAGTACAAGTTTACAGTATTTTAGAAATGCCTGCCCATTTGATAGCAGAAGCAAAGAAAAGGTTATCCAAACGCATTTTGCACAAACTTAGTATTAACAATATTTTGTTCTGATGACGTACAATGTCATTGATATTTTGTGATAATGTGTTCTGTGAAAACATTTCATTTCGTCAAACCTGAAATGGATTTATAACGTATCACTCTTGTTACCTGAAACCGCTTTTCAAAGAGAAATATACCATAACAGTTTCGGTTTAACTGTAGCACGAATGTAGCAACGAATGATAGGGTACAATGTTGGAGACAGTTGCTCACAAATTACGAGTTTAGATACCGTCGCATGCAATAGAACACTCAGACGTAGGAGTTAAGCAGAAGAACAAGACAGATTAAATTACATTTCGCCTTTGAGAAAATACACACCTGATAAATGCTGTAAAATATTATCTATGTTAATCGGAAATTATACTGTGAAAGAAGAAATCTCAGAGTGTCTGATAATGTGAACATTACATAAAATTTACCGAATCTATATCGGCATAACCTGCAATTTTCACGTGTTGACTCACAGTTAGGGATAAAAGTGCAACCTAACATCTCGATGCCGGTTGACCACAAGAGAACCACTATTACCGTCAAAGTCCCGGTCCAAAAAAAAAAAATATAACTCTATCATTCGTTGATCGATTTCTAGTGAATGCAAAGTAAGACAAGCCAGAGTCTTGGAAATCCCTAAAATCCAAGGGTTAGTGTTAGATGTCACGTTTTGTGGCATTACAATTTGGCATTCTTCGCTTTAACATTTTGTAGGCCTGCTCAAGGACTTGAACATATCGTCGTAAAACATGACCAGATTTGACCAAAACCAAAACGATGAAAAACAAATATAAATAGCTTTAAACTATTGTTTTAGACTGAAAATGGCCAATTCCGCAAAAATCAATTTTGACCACTTCACGTTAACCAGGGTCTCGTGTCAGTACTGAAATGGCTGGAAACCACGAAATGTTGTAATATTTGAGACCATAAAAATGTTGTAATGCTACGCAGTCCGTATTTTGGGACTTATTCCATTGGTCATTTACAAAATTGTGTATCAGTACAATTTCACTTTTGTTTGTATTTTATTTTTTCAGAACCCGTTGAGACCAACAATGGAGCGAAGAAATGCCCCTTTCTCGTCCAGAGGCTCAACTCCTCGGCAACCAACCCTGAGGCCGCCGGTGAGGTACTTGACCTGGCCACCGCTGCCCAAGCCGCTATTAAAGGTAACTGTACACATCGCATCTCATCACCGCATCGCAGTCACTCTTAGATGGTGACCACAAAGTTTCCCATGAATTTCTTTCAAATAATGATTGGTTTGGGTCATTATAGAAGCATGGGTCATATTCTCAAAACATCGCACTTAGAAATGGCATTGGACATCCAGTTTCAATCCATAAATGCTTGGGCTGTTCACAACTTTGCCGGCTAATGTTCCAGTGAAGAATTGACCTGCTACTGTGTATGTTAGATTCCGCGGTATATTTGACCAGTGGGAGTTTGTGACCGATCCAATAGCAAAGACAGCTAACATACGCGCCTTTCTGAAAGACCGGCTTTCTTGAAATCTGACCAAATATGGACACAAATATTGTTTACCAGTACATAAAAAATCAGTTAATTAGTGACAAAAATATTTTTTGAACATTTTATTTTTCCCCCTGTTCAAGTAATTGGTGCATTGAACACTACAAATTATTGCAGTATTGAAACTTGCACATTTGCAATGCAATTACCCATATAGAGAAGAAATGTGACAGCACTTTAGTTGCTCCTGTCTAGTACCTTTAAAGAGACAGTGGCCTGATTAAAGTTTCATGAGCTTTAACAGAAGGGTCTGATTTGAGAAGACGTAGTGCGGTATTAGCCTGTGCGGTATTAGCCTTGATCTCACCCTGGACGATCACTATGGAAATAAGGGAAACGGTTACTATGGAAATACTGTGTCAGCAATGGAATTAGATATACCATTACGTGTTCCACAGCCGCACGCTCTTTTTAGAAAGTTGCTGAAATTTGTCAAATGGTGCAAAATTTTTGTCGTCTTGTGAATATGACCTAAATGTTAAAAAATTATACAATAGTAATTGCTAAATCAAAAGAACATGTGATCATGTAAATTAAAATGTATTTCGTTTATGAGCTACGCACACATGGGTTCTTTACTTGTTCGCACAAGGAAAGCTTTTAGAATTTTTAGAAATTTGCCAAACTATGTTTGTAGAAATAATACATGAAAATTTGTGAGCAAATATATTTCAAAGATTGCAATTAATGTTTTAATACATCACCAAGAATCTAATTTTATTAAAATTTCAAGCCATCGCAATTTTTTTCAACCGTTCCCCATTTTAAACTTAATTGTAGCCAAGCAACAAGAAGGTAAAATCCAATTTATCCCCAGTACGTCTTTGCATTAAACAAGCTAAGGCTTGTAGGATTTCAGTGATTGAGCAAATTATTGTCTATCGAATGAAATTCGATAAGACTATGTGGTCGTCCACCTGAAAAACTAGCCATCCAGTCATCCCAC
>JBCAUI010531095.1:0-11317 GCA_038406195.1 Haplosyllis anthogorgicola | reverse complement strand
CTGCTAATGCAGATGACTGGGCCTTGCTGGGGGTCCTGCCCATTGTATATGGCATGCACATGGAGGTGCGGTCCATCGCAGTGATGGAAGACATGATCCGGCAGGGGTTTTTCGAGAAATTACATGGAGGGTGATGGGTCACCCCTGGATGACTTTGATCCCATCAGCCAGGTGGCATTATTAGTTACCTATGTTGTCCCGGTGGTTAAGGGGAAGCACCATGGGCATGCCTATGCCCTATCTCAGGTACACGTCTACAAGGGGCAGGACATGATGCAAGGGAAGAAGGCAGATCCTACCCATGAACCCATCCAGGCCTACCTCATAGCCTCCAAAAATGACTGGTCCATCAGAGCCGTATTATGCCCCCCTCACAGGGAAGAGGCTATTGAACAGCTCTGGTACAGTGGATCCAAACAGACCAAACATCGTCACTGCCCATATTGCTCATATGTGCAGTCCAATGATCCCTCCTTCCTGAGCCACGTTGTTGGCATACATTACCAGTGCGCCTTCATATGCACTCTGTGTGAGCAATAGCCCCCGAAGGGTGATGAACACACCAAAGTGCCAGTTCTGGCCTGGCAGGACCCTTCCCATTTCCCGAAGCACTTCAAGACCTACCACTCAGATGTCACTGGCACCCCGGCATGTATCTCACAGTATGGTATGGACTAGAGACCATGGAGATCCGTATTTTGTTTCAACATCAGTACCTCAACATGGGATAGTAGTTATGCGTATCATATTAGTCAGACTGTAGTTGTAGTTTGTTATTTGTGGTTTTAGCTTTAAGTGCAGAGACACCTATGGGTTCCATTCTATGGTATGCCATGTAGTGCAACTCTTGCCATCTGAGCCATTAGCATTCAATATTCACTTTCGAGTTTTTCCAGTTGTATTTTGGATAATAAAGTTGTTCATTTTACTACAACCGGTGTATTCGTCTCTTTCCCATACCAACTTCACTTTGCGTGCACCCGTACATGCACTGGCATAAATACATAAACAAATAAATACACGTAAACAGCAAACTGCATAGGTAGGTACCATAAATATGGGGTATGTACTGCACTAACAATAAATACAGGGTGTCAATAAATACAGAATGACTACAGACAAAAAACAAACCATGAATAAACTTTATACACAAGATCAAATGAGAGCATCAACAATGGATACATCATAACGACGTGGGTAGGGAGGAATGCTCCCAACCACTCTTGATAGGGTATGCAACTCTGTGGGGTGGGTCTGTATGCATCTGTAGACCATCCGTAGTCACCACCGCTGCTGTGCACCAGTGCCAAACAAGTTCGGTACCCTATCTGGGGGTGCGTCTGTACAGATGTGCGTGTCTGTACCATACAGTGCCCCTACCCCCTCATAGAAGATGGTGCCTCCTGGCACCAAGGCTAGCCAAACAGTTATAAGTCTTTGGGTTTTGTGCACCTAGTATCCCCTCCGTCTAGGGAGAATCGTTTGTCTAGGATGTGGTGGGATTCAGGTTGAACCCTAATCCTTCCCCATCCATTCGGCTAGCATTGCAGTTTCCTTCCCATCTAATGGGTGTGATCTCAATCAACATCCACCTTGGCCATGCCATCTGGAGAGAGGTCAGGACTAAGTTGACTGGCCTGCTCCATGGCTGGGTCCGGGTGAACTGGTTCTATCTGTATGGTGAATGCCCCAACTTGCAACCATGATACATCCCGGTGAATGCTGAGAGTCCACTCCTGGGGTGCTGTACTAGATGGCCCAGGAACCAGGTCACATCCAAGTTTTTCCTCTTGTGGCTCACTTTCACATCCGTCTCTGGATTGGCCACCCCATAGTTTTCAGCTCTGAGGACTGTACTTTGGACCAAGGCACCTCCACCCAGTAGAGTTGCATCACTCTCCCCTTGGGGGGAAATAAACAGAAGGCAATTACGGTGCACCATTTTCACATTTCTGGATGCATCCTTGATTTTATACATGGAGACGCCATCCATGAGTTGGCTGTCCACTGTTGGCTGTCACCCCATCTATCTTTTATCTTCTGTTTACTGGTGAATGTGTCAGTCCATAGCAAGACTACATCCTCAGGCTTCAAAATGGCAGCTCCCGTTTTTTTATCATACATCCGTTTCTGTCACTCTGCCTCCCTGGCCTGGGTCTTATGAGCCACCTCAAAGGCCAGCCTCAGGTGCTCATGGATGGTGGCGACATACTCTGGGACATGCCTGGGCTTTGCATCTCCCCATATCATGGGGAAGAAAAAGTCCAGTAGCAGTTGCAGCCTTTGGCCGAACATCAGGAAGAACGGACTGTACCCTGTTATGTCCAAGTGGGTAGCATTATACACCTGCACCACTTTGGCTAAGTGGTCAGTCCAGTCTAGTTTCTTCTCCCCGTCCAGTTTTCCTATTATGCACATAATGGTTTGGTGCATATGTTCCACCTGCCCATTCGTTTGTGCATGATATGGGCTAGTTCGGCACTGCTGGACTCCCAATATGCAGCATAGCTCAACACTGTGGCCCCAGTAAAACAAGTCCCCTGGTCACTCAACAGCTGAGCTGGAGCCCCAAAGGGGGCTATCACATGTTGGTACAGTGCCTCGACCATGGTCCGGGACTTCTGGTCCTTTGTGGTGAAAGCTAGTGCATAGCACATAAAGTGATCTGTAAAGACCAATATGTTAACAGCCTTTGGCTGTTGGTTTAATGGCACAGGCCATTCTATGCTTGTGAAATCTACATGTAGGAGCTCCTTTGGGGCTGTAGCTATTATGGGGTTGAGAGGGGCCCGGAGGTTGCAAGCCTCGTATTTGATGCACCTCTGGCATCCCCTCACCGATTGCCTTGCTTGATGCATCAGCCTTGGCCACCAGAAGTGCTCCCAGAGTAGAGATATTGTCTGGTCCTGCCCCTGATGTCTGGCATTTCTGTGGCACCCATCTATGGCTCTCTGACAGTGAGCTGATGGTACCACAAATAGCATCAACATCTCCAGGGCATCTTTTGAAATTTGTCATCAGACAAAATTGTCTTGTTGCTGGACAAAGGCCTGGCCCTCTGGGGTTCCGGATCCCGGGCCCAGGGCTTTGGCGAAGGGTGTTGATTTACTCCCCCCTATATCCACTCTAAGGAGGCTCAAATAATTGGGTCCTCCTTTTGGGCTTCTTGCCAGTCTATCTTTTCTATCAGTCGATATTTGGCCATCCGGGCCTGGGGTGTACCCTCTGTGTTTCCGTCCTCACTGGTCATGCCTACCGGCTTCTCACACACATTCCCCAGACTCGGAGAGGACGTCTCAGCATGGTTGGCACTGCCAACCAGCACCCTGTCTAGAATACTCCGCACCCCCTCAGCATCGATGAACATGGTCTCCCTGGACAGAACCTGCCCCCCATCTGGTTCCAGCTCTATCTCTTCTGGTGGCAAACAGCCATCCTCTTCTATACTGCTGAGTGCGTCAGCCACCAGGTTATGCCTCCCTTTCACATACTTGAGTGAGAAATTATAGCTGGCCAGGGCTCCTACCCACTGATGTCCTGTGGCATCCAGATTAGGGGTCAACATCACGTATGTCAGCGGGTTGTTGTCCATCTTGACGACGAAAGGCATGTGTATCAGGTATTCTTTGTGATGGCCCACAGAAGTGCAAGAAATTCAAGTTTACTCGAATGGTAGTTCTTCTCGTGCTTATGGAGGGTCAGGCTGGCGTAAGCTACTGGGTGGAGCCATTTCTGCTCATCCTCCTGTTGGAGACTGACACCTAGACCTATCTTTGAGGCATCTGTGTGCAGAACAAATGGTCAGTCAAAACATGCCAACTGCAGTACTGGTTCAGACATCAGGGCATCTTTCAGACTTTGAAATGCTGCTCTGGTCTTCCAGGAGAGGGTGACTCTCTCCCTCTTCTTGTTGGCACCCTCCCTGGTCAGGTAATCGGTGAGGGGCCTGGCCACCTTGGAAAAGCCAGGGATGAATCTCCGGTAGTGTCCTGCAAGGTCCATATCTCTGTGTAATTTGAAGGCTCCCAACCTCCTTGATGGCTTTCACATTGTCTTTACTGGGATGTATACCATCCCTAGACATATGATGGGCCAAGTATACGATTTTGGATTGGAAGAATTTGCACTTCAAGGGCTTAAGCTTGAGTCTGTGCCTCCAGAGGCACTCGAAAATGGTTCGAAGCCGGGTTAGGTGATCTCCCTCTGTCCCGGAATAGACAATCATGTCATCCAAGTACATGAGGCAGTAGTTGAGATTCAGCTCCCCCAGCACATTCTGCATACACCTTTGGAAAGTGGCCAGAGCATTACAGAGCCCGAATGGCATCCTCTGGCACTTGAAAAACCCCAAGTTCCCCACCGTGAAGGCTGTGTACTTCCAGGATTCAGGACTCATCAGGATCTGCCAAAATCCAGACAAAAAGTCCACACAGGAGAAGTGCCGGGCCCTGACTAGGTTCTCCAGGGTCTCTTGTATCTGTGGCAGAGGATACTAGTCCTTACTTGTATGGTCGTTCAGCTTTCTGAACTCAATACAAAACTGGAGGCCACCATCTTTCTTTCAGACCAACACAACAGTGTTGCTCCATGGACTGTCACTGGGGGCAATGGCTCCGGCCTCTTGCATGACCTTCAGGTGTTCCCAGACCTCTTCCACCATATGGGGTGGAATCCAGTGAAACCTTTCCTTGATGGGGGTTTTGTCATTGACCCGGATCTCATGTTGCATGGCCTCAGTACACCCCAGCTCAGTTGAGTCCAGGGCGAAGATGTTGGAGAACTCACACAACAGAGCCCGGGCTTTTGCAGCCAAATGTGGTGGCCAAGCCTCCAACCCAGACAGATCCAACTTCTCCAAGACCTTGTCCTTCCATTCTTCCTCCAACATGGCCTGTTCAGCAGGCCCAGGCTTAATCCCAAGCTCCTCATCCAACTTGGATAGGGTACCTGGCAGCACAAAGCTCTGCAGGACTTATTGGCAATGGTCACCATTGCCAAGGGAGTACCAGCTCTGATGCACTGTTCTGCTGCTGTCGTATTCTCAAGGAGCACACTGACCTTTTTAGACCCCTGCTTCAACGATGTGTATGATGACCAAAATTGTATCCCGGAGGGTACACGGCTGACTTCCAGTAGTAGCTTGATGGTGGAAACATGAAGCCTGCCCTCCATCATGGACCATTTTACTCGTCCCTGGATGATGGATTGGCCGAAGGGCAGTAAAATGACATCCGCATGGAGGCCACCCAGGCTTTCACCCAAGGAACCGCCAGCTCATCAATCTCACTCTCTCGGATCACCTGCACCACCTGATCCAGGGTAGGAGTACTGAGCAGTATGGGCACCCATCAGGCAAAGTCCATATCATTCCTGAGAACAAGGGCCACCATGCCCTCATCATAGCCCGACACTCCTTCCACCAGGACTCGGATGACAACATAACTGATCACATCGAATCAGGCCTCCTCAATTCCCTCTATCGAAGACTTCCCCCCTCAAAGTAGGTTTGCAAGGTGGTAAACCTTCAACTTGCGGGTTGCAGTGTAGCCGGGGTTATAAGGTTCACAGTAGCTCCAGTGTCCAAGACAGTGAAGCAACATTCGCTGTCAACCATAACCCAGCCTATGTTGTTGGTGCCCCATCCACCGGCCTATTGCATCTTCGTTTACGTAGGGAGTCTTTCCCCGATGCCAGTTTAGTTTTGGCCTGTCACCCCGGGCTGGTCCTCAGTTGGGCTGGGTGGCGTCAGTCTCTAGGGGGCCTGTGCTCCCTTTCCCAGACCCCTCGACTCATTTAAATAAGTCTTCTGCAGCTTAGTCTTCTCTGGGCAGTCCCGGATAAGATGTTTGGTCAAACCACAGGTGAAGCACTTCCACTGCTTGTCCTCGTACCAGTCCATAGCTCAGGCAAGCCGGGTGTTAACCCCAGATATGCCCAAGTTTTCAAGGGACTCCAACTCGGGGTCTGGCTCAGAGTTGGAGCCAGAGCTATTGCAGGGGGGCTGGGTGTCGCCACTATGGAGGCCATCCGGGCCTTGATGTAGGGTTTCTGGTCTTCCATATCACTACTACGGTGATACCCAGCATCTGGCTGTTGGCAGTGGCCCTGCCTTTCCCGGCTGGTCTTGTGCCTCCGGACCAGTTCAAGAAATTTGTCATATGTGTGGTTTAGCAGGCTGTCCTGTAGGAATGAGAGCGAAGTTTTGAAGTTGCTATGGAGCCCGCCAAACAATCAATCCTTAGACATCCAGTCAACATCGTCATCGGACAACTTGTCTGGGTACCCCTCCTGCACTACCGCTATCATATCTGTCAGCCGGGCAGCGAACATGACCACTGACTCTCAGGACCCCTGCTGCATGGCATAGAGATCCCAAGTAAGAGAGTCGTAATCTCTGGATACCTTATACAGGCCATCAAGATGCATGAGGAGACCGTCTAAGGTGCAGACCTTCCTCATCTGGGTGACCCCCTTCAATATAATTACAGAGTTAAGTATCTGGGTCCAAATGAGGGACTCCTTGAACCCTGTGTCAACATAGGAGCAGACCACGTCCCTCCATATTAAGTACTCTGCTGCTGAGCAGTCCCAGGTCAGGGGTTCCAGCTTAACGGTCCCTATACAATTGCCACTTTGACTCCTCCGGCAAGGATTCCTTTGATGCTGCCTCTCCCGTCAGGGGTCCCAGCAACCCCCTGCACTATTGCAACTCACAGAAGAGGCCTTGGACAATGACAATCAGTCTGAGTCACTTCCCCTGCCCCGATCAGGTGATGGGGATGGTGACGGGGAGGGCTGACATTGGTGGTGACCCTCAGCAGCCCCACATGTCCCTTGGGCCCAGCATTGGGCCCCACCATCTCCAAGGGGCTCAGTCAGGGCCACTTTCCTCCCCCTCCCTGCAAGAGGTTTCTTCCCTGGGGCTGTGCGGGTCCCATTTTGCCCCTCCAGGGCCTGGTCCAATTCTTCCAGGTGGGCTTCTCCCACATTGGGCATGTCAGTCCCTACCAGGGCATCCTCTCCATCAGAGCCAGGATCCCAGCGGTGACCCGGTGGTGACCCAGGAGGTCTGAGAGGCCTCCTCATGGCATATTTGGCTGCTTGTTCCTTGGCTGCCTGGTTCTGGGTAGCCCTCCTATGATGTTCTGCCCTGTCACAGGTCTGGTGAATGGCTTGGGTGGCTTGTTGTTGGGCCACCATTAATGGTATATGGATGGCATGGAGGTCAATGCCCGATCCAGAGCTGGTAGCTGGCAGTCAAGTGATCCGAGATCTCAAGGCCATCTTCAAGACTCAGCCCCTCCCCCCATCATTCTTCATCTGAAGAACAGGAGGGCAGAGCGGTTGTCCAGGAATACTATTTTATAGACCTCTGGGACCTCAGCCTGCAGGAGGTCTCCCAGCACCTTGGCATTCCACAAGTGCTGGGCCAGGGGTGAAACTCCCCATCTCCTGAACTATCAACCAGAGTGCATATTGTTGTTCTGGGAGGCCCATCAGTGGGATCCTCCTCCTGTCTGGGAGTTGTGGCCCATGACCAGCTTCCATCTGCACTCTGGGAGCTTTCTTGCCCTCAGGATTCACGAGCGTTTTGGTGGCTACTTCCATCACCTGTTCTTCTAAGTTCTCACCTGTGGTGGTCTCATCACCTCCAGGGTTTCGGTCCTCCATGTTCCTATCCACAGACGAACTGTCAGCATCCATTGTGCTATTGTAGCTGCCAATATTTGTGTGTTGGGTTAATGTGGGCACCAGGGCCCAAGAAAGTAAGAAGTACTACGGGGTGTTGCACTGCTCCATCTGACATGATCAGTCAGTGCCCTCGATTTAGCCACCTATGAGCGGCTCTGCTTCAGGTGTCGAGTCACACTTGGGATGCCCAGTACCCATCCTCATTCAGTTGTCCGGTGCTTAGGGTGCAGGTCGCGGTCTGTGGTGTCCACGGGAATGTAATTCACAAATCCAGAAAATGGTTCAGCCCATTCAGTGTCAGGCCCACCCAGGGATGCCAAGTTTGTGACTGATGGCATGAGCCAAGGTTTGGGTGGGACCTCACGTGTGCGGTGTACTGGAGGTTGCTAGGCTCTGGGCCTTGGTGATAATCCATAGGTACTGAAAGGGCTGGCAATCCTGCCGAATTGACCTACTTGGAGGCTTTATGGGAACTCAACACAATGGTTAACACTACTAAAGGTTATACGAACTCAAAGTAACCTGGGCCTACAGGGTCTGGGTCTTCATATGGCGTGTAATACGACAAAATGAAAACAAGAGTGTGGGTTACGATTGAAACATCCCTGTTGAGACAGGAATCCAGGGGTAAGGTGCACGATCTTTACCCAAGGAGCACTTGGGGAGAATGCTCCCAGACCCTTGGGTACAACCCATTAAATAGGGTTGGGAACTGAGCTGAATGACGCAGACATCATGACGTCACCATTCCAAACGTTCCCGACATTCGATTGTGACGTCACTAGGTCTGCGCATGCACACTGGATGTGATCCACAAGGGCTCAGGACACCTGGAGGTGTCTCAACCCAGATGGATCTGTAGGGGTGGTCCCAGATGAGTCCGGGATGGGGCCTGGGTTTTTCGAAAAACACAGGGCCCGACCCCTGGCCAGGTCTGGATCCACCTATGAACACAGATACCATGACATATATACCCACTTTATCTCCTGTATAAATAATATTGATACCACATATATTTGCAGTTTGGCAGCCATATTGGTGTTTTTCCCTGGGTCACTTATTGTCTATCGAATGAAATTTGATAAGACTATATGGTCTTCAGCCTGAAAAACAAAGAATCCAGTCATCCCCCCTCATCACCAAACCAAATTCTGACAATTCTTGAGTTTGGAACAATTGTCTCTGGTGGTATCTGTCAAGTGCCACACACCCACCCTACCTAACCCCACCCCACCCCACCCCATCCCACTAACCTAGAGATGGTGCTGCCCCCTGTGACCCCCGGTAATCCCTATTTAGGGAGGAGGGCACAAAAAAATGGGCCACTTTTTTAAGTTTAGGCTTTTATGTTCAATTGTAAAACATTTTCTTTGGGTCAATATTTTCATAAAATTTTCAATTTTTGGAACTGGGAGCTTTATTAATTGGTGCTGGTTGATTTTATAAACTTACCTTCAAATGTATACCATTATCAGTTTGGTGGGGTGGGATGGGGTGGTGGTAAGGGTGGAGTTGGTTGGTTGGTGGTAAGTGGGGTGGCATGATAATAGGGGGCAGGGTGGTAGAAGGGGTTGGGGTGGGGCAGTGATAGGTGGGGTGGGGCCATTCAATAGACATGTGGCCAAAAGGCTGTGTCGTTTGGGATTTGATCTTTGTATCCATGTAATAATTGAACCTATTTGTTGTCTTAGGTTATGATAATGCCAAATGAGCTCAGGTCCATCTGGACCTATTTTTTCAGTTTGTTTTTTTTTGTATTCAGGAATATAATCTTTATCAAGCTTTAAAATTTACTTATAGGCCAATTTTCATAAATTTTCATAATTTTTGGAATTTGGAGCTTTTTGGGATTTTGGTACTGATTGATTTTATAAACTTATTTTCAAATGTTTACCGTTATCTGTTTGGTGGGGTGGGGTGGAATGGGATGGTGGTGGGGGGTGGAGTTGGTTGGTGTAGTTTGGTGGAAGGTGGGTGGGATGGAGTGGTAGAAGAGGGTGAGGTGGTGTAGTAGTAGATGGGGTGGGACCATTCGATAGACATGCGGCCAAAAGGCTGTCTCGTTTATCTAAGTTTGCTTTCCCGTTAGGGCACCAATGTGTGCGTCTGATTTAATTAACATCGTCGGCTTAATACGAAATTACAAAGAGTAATAGGGTAGTTACGTAAAAGGGGATCAGCTTTCATTAGGAAGGAGAATGAACTCGGTGGAATTGATTTGATCTACATTATTTGATTAGCACCAAACCGTATTCAGGTTCCTGCAGGTCTTCCATGTCCCAGCAAGATATATTTTTTGTTAACTTACATAACACTTTTACCGGTCCTAAACAACAGGATTGCCAATCAACATGATTTTTATGAGGAAATTTGATTGTTGTGTGAAGGACACAGTTACATTTTTTTTCTGCAAGGTGGGAATATGGGTTAATTTTCACTTTTTACGTATATGTAAGGAAATGTGAAAAATGCTGATTTCGTCGTTGATTCCATTACATTAGATCAATTTAGTTTTTGAGATGGGTATGTCGTGGTCTGTGCTCGTAAATCATATTTGTAAAAAAAAAGAAGAAGTAAAACACGCAATAAATCAATACCAGTCATTGAATTAATCATACTACTAACAAATATAAGGCTAAAATCTGTCACATGGCTGATCACCTCCAAATCCAAAAGTAAATACTGACGACTGACTAAAAACATTTGTTTGTTCTCTGTTGCATAGTTTATATTTATTCCAAACCATGTAAATTCTATTAATTTTGAATTAATAAAGTGTTAGACAGTGTTATTAAGTGCTTCCAAAGCACAGTATAATTTGTTTAAGATTTTATGTGTCAGTGTTAACTTTAGCTTTTATATTCAAGATTCTAAATATAGCATAGGTCTTATCCAATCACATGTCAGAAGCGTTAATTACTTTAATGAGGTATCTGGATATATTTGGGAAGGGGTGAGATTTTTGGAGTGGGAATTTCTTTTCAGGGGGTAGGCGGAAACTTTTATAGGGAATGATTTTCGTTGTAAGGTTTTCAATCAGATGTTATCCATGCAAAGCACAGGTTCCATCTAGTATTCGTAAAATTTAAAAGTCCAGACAACCTGCTCTATATTTTAATGTTAAACAAAAATGTCTTCCAGTCGAAGGTCCATCATTTGATTCGCAAATGGCAATTAAAACACAATAGCAATTGAAACACAATAAAAACTAGATGATGAGCACAGCACATCGCAAAGCCGGCCTCGTTATTCCGTTACTTCCTACGCTTGTGCAACAGCCTTGCTTCACAGGCAGCTACATGAGTTTTGTAATTCTTAGTGTTCCGTAATGGTTTAGCCCTTTTGCAACCTTCAACCGGACACCATTTCTCGCAAACTTCATATCTTCTCCTCTTCTCTTTTCTCTTTGGTGCAGCACCAGGAGGAGGAAGGCCTCTTAATCTCTCTATCTCCCTATGACTGTCATTTAACATCCCAACAAGGGTGTTGATCAAGAGTCTCTTGTGCCTCTCATCCTCTATTTTTGCTGCTAACAAAGCCTGATCCCATGGTCCTTCTAGGAAATAGGCATCATAAGATGCCCTGGCTTCCCTGATCATGTGCTCAACTTTAGCTGTACTTCTTT
>JBCAUI010531084.1:0-11318 GCA_038406195.1 Haplosyllis anthogorgicola | reverse complement strand
ACTTTTTGAACTCGCAGCGAAACCACCTTGCTGTCTACAGTAGTCTATCAACGCAAAGCGTGATAGACTAATAAACCGTTGTCATCTATTGTGGTGTGTTCTCCTTCTAAGAGGGCCTCACTTACTGATCCCCACATGCAAGACTTCTTTTGTGCCAGGCTGGAGGATCCGATGTCGATATATATTTGCAGGACTGGGATGTATTCGCAATACTGTCGCCTGTTTCACTCACACTTTAACTCACAGGATTTGTCCGCATTTGGCTATTTCTTCAACTCTCCAGGCAGCCGCTCCATGCCGACTCCTGCTGAATATTTAATCAACCAATTCCAAGATTGTGTTGTCATTTGAAAATTGCTTCAGTCTCTGGGGACATTTATAAATTTTGAAGCAGGTGGTTTTCTCAATGCTTGAAATTGATTTGATATTTAGCCTGCATAAAGCTGGTTTTATTATGTACTCTTTTTAACAAATGTTCTCGTCATAAAAGTTTGAATTACAGGTCTGCTACTGTGTTGGTAACCACGAAAGTCCAAACAATTAGTAGTTAGGGGAGAATGTGGTTTGCATAAATGATGATACCTTGACGGCAAAGAGTATGTTTCTTTTACTATTGTACTTACACCTGACCATTTATAAAAAATGATTGACAAAGTCTATTTAATGATTGGCATGACATATACAATTCTTGGTTACTAGTAGAGTTTCCACATTCGCATTTAAATTATGAACAACAGTTGCAAAATTATTGACACGACCAAGACTATATAAATTGTTATTAATTATATAGTTATTCTTTTTTATGTGTCTTTCTTTCCCATGGGACTAAAAGGGCTTTTCTTATATGTTTCACCTTCCTTGACAAGTTAGGCAGACTTGGTAGGTTAGGTACATTCGCAAATTAGGCAAGGAAATTAATACTCATTTTAGTACATGATAATAGCATACGCAAAGGACTAAATTTTGTAAAGAACCTAAAATTAGTCTTTGAGTGACTACTACTAGTTATTTTTACTAATAATAGAGGAATTTCCCGGCTTATTTTCCAAATCAACCTGAGCAGGTGAAATTAATAAGAAAAACGTGGACCGTGGTCAATTAAGTTTTCACACTAGATCTCTAAATTTCTATCAATTATATTTCAACAGAGTTTCAATAACCTAGCATGAAATTCAATTCAAATTCAATTATTGACAATGACATATTGCTATTTCTTTTCATAAATTGGAATTGGCAGAAAAGTTTGCATTGAAACTGCAGTCATAAAGTTTGCGTTGACTCAGATTCTCATATCGTAATTCCATCTAAATCTGATTTAATTATACTGTGAATCTTTATCGCGTTATTGTCAATATTGAACTTTTGATTTCTTATTGATTCCGACTAAAATAAGCCTGATTTTGGAAACTGAATTCCAGTACATCGCCGATCTTGTCGATGACTCAATGAGTTATGATTGGAAAGCCACTTTGCGAATACAAATGACAGAGGATAAATCTGCCATAAAAATAAGATTAAGCTCATAATCTGCTGCACAAGGTTAAACTAATGTTTGATGTCATTTGATACTTTTCATTGAAATGTTTTGATACTTCTGAAAAGCCAGTTCGGTGCAATCTGCATAAAAAATGGCATCACATAACAATACAAAATTCAAACTGGAATCCAGTAGGAAACAAAGTATGTTACAACAAGTGTAATTTTGTGGCTAAAATAAAGTGATACTGTACTGAATTGCAATATTATGCATAAGAAAACTTGGTATAAAATTTGAACTTCATGATTTGCGCAAACGATTACCGAGTGAGTATTCGGGTACAGGATACAATTTTGTTGATCACCATTCTATTCAGCGATTACACAAAATTCGCATCAGTTAAATAAATAAAAAATAAATAATAATAAATAAATAGTTAAATATTTATCTTATCTATTGTCCGTCGGTGCTGTCACAATTGCGGGCGATGACATTTTACTGTACTCACTTGAAAAAGTTTCTTAAATTGTTCTTCGGAACTGCCTGACATACCCTCACCATGTAGCGGGTTTTCCAGTTACGAGGACGATAATAGTCAAAAAAAGAAAAGAACTGTGCTATAGATGATAATAAAATTACCCCAAAACAATAAAAAAAAAACTAAAATAAGATACAAAAAGAAAACTTTCCCTCAGTGGTCTTTAATCATAATAAAGGTATTTTATAGCTTCATCTTGTGATTTTTCTGTTCACTTAAATAGAATGATTACAGACAATTTCCATTATAATAGAGATATCGTGCTTACCATTGTGGAAGGTTTCCAACAAATTTAGCTAATCGATACTTAATACAAGTTCAATTAATAGACTTTATTACAGGTATCTAGCCAATTGTTGTTATCAATTGGGCACTTTGTTTAAAAATCAATGTAAAATTTATCCAAATAGAAACAATCGGTTTTGCTTTGTGGAAGAATTCACCGGATACAGAGGACGAATTCCTGTCAATTTGAGAACAATTGAAATTGAAAAGCCCAGCATGAAATTAATTTGTTCTCTCTTTTGTTCTGCACGTTTCCAAAATGATTCAGGAGTTGCTGGAAACAATAGAAAAATTTACGCTGGTCTGTATTCTCAAGAAAGGAGAAGCATGGAACCACAACCATTCATTTCTAAATAGAAAAATGTACAGCTTGGAGCGAAAAACAAATTGACATTTATCTTCAATAAATTTTAACAATTTCTAATAATTGTGAAACAAATGAATATCTCACTTTGTTCTCAATATTTTCAATAGCACAGTGCGGAATTCTTTTTGTACAAACACTCACAAAATGCTCGGGAATAATTATTATAAAATTTGTAAATAAAAAATACTTTAAGAAGTCACTGATGATGAGGTGACTAGACACCAGACCTTTAAACAATACATCGCGAACGTGAGAACAATCGATACCACTTTATCAAGCCTAACAAACTGAAGTGGATCATCATTAGTTTAAGATAACCATCAATCATCGGAGGGGAAAATGACCCCTCCTCGTGAAAGTAACAATGCCAATATTGACTGACAGAACATCAGTCCCTTTATGAATAGAAATTATTAAGATGATAAATTATGCATGCTATTTTTCCATGTATAGTGTAATCAAGTTAGATTAATTACAGATACATATTTAACTTAACATTTATGATAAAGGAATCATCAAAAACGGACTCAATTAACGTGACATTATTTTTTTCTGATTATTTTTATGTTGGAGAAGAGGTATACAGAATCATCTCAGAGAAGACCTTTTTACCACACGGCTATTTTATTACTTAGTTATTTGGTCTTATTATTTTGGTCCAGTTGTCAAGAATATTGCTCGCTTATTAATATAGATGAGGTTTTCAGAAGTTGTTTTGACAACCAACCTTCAGTCAAGGGTTAAGTTAAACTCTAGAACTGCCTTGTTTTATTGTGCCACCAAATTATTTGGTATAATTCAGGGGCGGATCCACGATTTCCTGTTAGGATGGCGCCACCCCTATTTTTGCCTAAAATTTAGTGGAAAGTGCATGAAAACGAAGAAAATTTGGGCCGTTGTGGGGGGGGGGGAGTGCGCGCGCCGGCGGCGCCCCCTGGATCTGCCAATGTAATTATCACGAGGATTCAAGTGATATACCCGCTTTATTGCTTTATTGCCCGTCAGGTGCTGCCAGGACTGTGTAGTGGTGGAAAAGTCATTTGTGTTGCGGTCAAGCATATCATCACAAATTTAATTTTCAAAAGTACTGAAATATTAAATCTTTCACCTATATCTGTTTATTTTATTTATTCATATTTTCATTCAAAAACTAATAAGATTCTACTCTTTCTAAAGAATATCATAGATTAATATCACGTCACATACCGAAAAAGTGTTTTTTCAATAAATTAATGCCACAGTGCGAATTTTCATTGTTTCAATGAAAAGAATTGAGTTAGAAGACTGTTTTAAAAGATGAACAATAGTAAGATATAGCTTTCTCTGGGGTAATCAGCGACCCCTGCTCCAAAGAGTTTCACGCATTGCTTTTCTCACGTCAATTGCACAACATGGAATTTCTCTGTTCTCGAGGGTTCCCTAATTGAAAAATATTTTACCTGAGGATTTCATTTCATTTTGCGAACAATAGACCTTTATCCTTTGTAACTCGGACAACAGCACAGCGTGAATTTCTATTGTTCCCAATACGAAGAGGCGCGAAATACAAATTCAATGGTTAACTAGAGAAATGAATAGTTCTGTTATGTAATGAAAAACCACGCTCTTGTCTATATCTTTAGCACTTCCCGGCTTATTTATTGCACTATATGTTTTTACATGTAGAGAGCTCCAAAGCTGTACTATTGGCTGTACTTGTCTTTGAAGCTGTTGTACCCCAGTATATTAACGAAAGTAGAGCTGCTTTGGGCTACTCTTAAACTCTCTCCTGCTCTGGCTCTTACTCTTAGGCTCTGCTGCTACTGGACCCCCTAGACAAGTATAGACCATACAGCTCTGACTTACACTGTAATCTTAGTTACAATAAAGACACTGTTTAAGAACTATCTGGACCGTGTTTGGAGTTACTTTGTATTGGAACCACTGGAGAAAAGCCGAACACATCACAGTCGCAGGCTGACCCGTGCACACCCCACCCAACACACACGCACGTGGTGACCTTTCCCACACGTGCCCTAAAACCCAAACAGACGGGTTCCCGTGACAGACGGGTTCCCGTGACAAAAACAGAAATATATCTAACGACGATTACTCCTAAATAAGAGTTGCTTTGCGTTATAAAGATCAATTCCGAAATAAAAAGGTCATAAGCATTTTACAGGTAGAGACATTTTTCAAAGCTACGGGACATATTCTGCAATGAACATTAGAACAGTATTTGTGCCTAGCCCCATCTGTTTAGTTGTTCTCTTCTTAATGCCAGTGACTGTGTACATGCAAAACTACGTTGGTAAAACTATCCTGGAATAATACTTCATGTTTTTACGTGCAATTTTCAAACATTTTTACGATATGACAGTTTCCATCACCACAAAACGATTCTATTACCAGCACCGCTATCGTTCTTTAACAACATGTTATGTGACTTGTTTCCTTCTCCTACTCCTTGTTATGGCAAACAACTACAGTAAAATAGTGGGTTTCAGATCATGTTACAAATGTACTTTCAGTTTGCCAGCTTAGTTTTCATCTATTTAGTTACAGAGTTATAAAAGGAACATTTCAAGAATATCAGATCTTCACCAGTTCCTAGAAGCAGGGAAGTTGTTTCAAAAATAACCAGTCTATCTGAAAACTGCGAAACTTCGGTGGAAAACTAATTAGTTCTCCATCTTAAACAAGCTAGCATGAAATGAGTTTTCTGACATTTCTATATCTTTTACTGCAGCTCAAAATTTGACAAAAACGAAGTAGAAGTGACACAACTTTAGCAGCCGTTTTGCAGATATCGGGAAGAAGTATTTTTCTTAGACCCATTCCAGATGTTGATATCTCTTTTATCCAGCTGTCATTCAAATCAATATTAGTAATGCATAATAATCGCATTAGAGCTGACTGATCGGCAAACTTAGACCTCGGATCGGAAACCGTAATACATCTTGTAAACGAATTGGTAATTATTGTGTAATGACTGCGACCGGTTACCATATTTCATAGTTTTAATTGGCTGATGACGCGAAAGTTTAGGCACTAAATAAACTCTTGGGTAGATTGAGACAGCTTCTGATCAATTAGCATTTCTTCTCAATCGTTTTTCTTCTCTTACGAACACAATGGACAACCAGACTATGCAGCCTAAGGGAAAAACAAGCTAAAAACGCATATAAAAGTTATGCGTATTATTGAGTGCTTTATTTCATCTTGCAACAACAATGACAACTTTTCCTTGTGAAAAATGAGTGAATAAGCCATCTTTTAAACGTTTTTCCAAACTTTGAAAATTATTACGGAAAGCCTTAAAGGTAGGTAAAATATCACTGAGCTTCAGTGCGATAAGACAGTAGCTTTGTGACTAACAAATCACTTTTAGCTAAAAATATGCACATAAATCCTGGTGTACTAAACAAGAAGCAATACATCACTGTTTAAGTCATTCAAGGCTTTATTGCAGCAATTTATGAGAAGCCATTTCCTTTGCATATAATCCTTTATTGTTATAGGAATCACAAACTCAAGAGCTAATTATAGGTTGCTGGAAGTTAATTATACCCAAGTCTGCTTTGCTTCATACAAACTGGCCCATCTAAGGCGTGGTTCTGGAATGGATCAACAACTGTTTTCCTGAATTGCTTATCAGTTGTCTTTCACCAGAATCAACATATTTCCTTTTATGACCAATGAAGTGATAGCAGGCTTCTATTTTAGACCAGACGTTTTGTTCTTAATATAACCGAAGTACAATAGTCAGTCTAGAAGCTACGGATAACAGTTTGTAAAGTTATTCTGTGCCATTTATCTAAAGGCAGTGTCTAATATGAGGTATCATTTTTAGACTCTTTGCCAGGTATGCATACAAAATTTCCACTTCGTCGGGGTCTTAATGGAAAATTACCAAAAATAAAAGAATAGGTAATGAAAATCACTCCTTTACATGATAACTAATAATTATGTTTCTTGCAAATAGGAAAAGGATGCTGAAAAGATGCACTGGAAAAAAGAATAGTGAATCACAGTACCCTAATTACCAACATGGTAAGCAATTTACTTGCCAACATAGAGACCCATCAGTAGACCACCATACTCATAAAACAGCAATAGGGAAAACCAGCCTCTGCTCTAGTAATTTGTCATTAGTGAAGGAAATGAATTGCAATAGATGTACACTGTGATTCAATCAACATCCAACATGGGAAGCTACAGCCTGACTATGTGTACCTTAATGTATGCAATATCAATGCACTTACTGCAAATATAAAACGCATTGACCAAAGTTGCCAATCTAATGTCCACTTTCAGACTAATTCTGTGAAAGGTTTTAGCTGAACCTCAAAGAGAATATGGTAAAATCTTTGCAATATCCCATGTTCAGCTCTTCCAACTGAAAAAATCAATGTATCCAAATTTGGCCGCGCAGGATTTACACTGAATGAATTTGTTCACAATGGAGGCGCCTCTGGCAACAATCACTTTGCACATAACCCTAAGGTAACAAGACTTGTGCAGCTTCTAATGGCATTAGGAGAGGCCATAAAGCATTCACCAGTAAAAGCTAGTCCAGGTTTTATTGTTGCAGGTTATGGGAGCCTACCTCATGTGTCCTTTATCCTTTATTGTCCCCAGGAATCTTAGCATGAAAGACAAATTACAGTCTGCAGGATGTTCACTGCAATCATATCCATTTCATTTCCTTCATGCAAATAATACATGCTCAGGTATTATAGCATAATGAACTACATCAAATAGCATGTTGTTTGATCTGCTGCAGGTTTCTTTTCTATGTTATCTTTGTTAAACACACACCACATTTGTGCCATTAACAATAAGGATCGATGTTACTAATGCACTGTTATCTTTACTCAGTGGATGTGAAATGTGATTTTCTACATGAAACATTCTTAGAGAATAAAAAGTTGATTTTGCTTTGAGCCAATTAGTAGATGCAGAGTTTTCTTTGATTTAAATTTATTGAATTAAATTTATTACTCTGAGAACAAATTATCGTCATTTCTAAATAATGACTGACTCTACCTAAGACCAACCTTAGGGTATTCTGCCCTAAGTAGATATCTTTCGTGATAAATGTGTTGGATATCTCCACCAATGCATTTTTTTGTAAACTCCAAGTAAAGAATTCCACAATGCACACAGCCTGTTATGTGGGCCCTCAATTTGACCTCGAATCCCTTACATGTAACTCATTCTCTCACTGATTAGTAACGGCTTTTCTTTAAATCCCTAAGATGGCCATATTTCATCCACACTCTCTCCTTAGTTCCTCCAATGGCACATTAGTACAATGCATGAGATATCCATTCACAACATTCACATTATCCCTTGGGAAATGGATCAATTGTTTTGTCTTGATGACCTTTTAATAAAAGACTTACTTCAACCGAACCAATTTAGGAATCATAACAATATCTACCTCTGACCTTTTGTACATTTTGTTTCATGTGCGTTCAAAGTGCTACGGGTTGCAAGCGCTCTTTTGAAAATACTTCAAATAATAATTCAAATCAAAGATATAGAACTAATGTTTCTAGCCGGATGCAGGGTATAAGATATTTTCCAATAAACCTTTTAATATTCAAAAATTGCATAATCCTTTAGTTTAGAATATGGTTTACATGCATTGCTTGACAGAATATAATGGGTTTGTTCTATCGAGCGATGCTACCAGTTAATGAGTCATTCTTTTTGTGTAAATTATCAGCACAACTCACAATGAGCATCACTGATACTACGTAAATCAGTGGACTTGTCAAATGATAGTCCAGATTTTACGAACAAATTCAACTTTGCAAATCCATAGAAGATTTTCTAGTGTTTGTATGACCGCATGTTTAATCTAGGAGAGAAGAGTCCGGAAATACAGGTTTCATACTTCATTCGTTATTATGAAATCATAAAAGTAGTTGTACTTACCACTGCAAGATTTTTCGGGTATTCGTTTCCTTGAGCACCTGTAATGATAAATATTTAAAACAAATTGTCATTATGGTAATATGCTATTCTAAATTTACATTATACATTCATGCTCTTTGTTTCACTGTATCGTAATGTGTTGACATTATTCCTTCCTTTCAACTTAAAACGTTCTATGAAATTACATCTTTGAACGATTAATATCAATGCAGTGGAGACATTTGTCATTTTTAGTGTTGCCATTTAAAATATCTTGCTGCTTTGCCATTTACGAAAAACAGTTTGCTACAACTTGCAGTGATGTCACTATTAACCGAATGTCATTTATATCCGCATTAGCGGTTGATAATCCAATGGTTTTTGAGATAAATGATGAGACAACGCAACCCCTGGATATACCTATGTAATACATCACGGAAAAACTCCGATGATAATTTGGCTTCTCTTGGGTATAGAAGCACCTGCGAATAAATGGAGTTGTTCGCTTAATGGTATCAGCCCCTGTATTATCTCTTGTATCTACATGTACATCTATATTACACACTGTTTTTATTATCGCACGGTTATCTGAACAGTAATTGAATGCAGGATTCGCAACTACATCAAGTGGCCAATTTTTCCCGAAATACTTGTATATGCTGGAAAAATGTATTTGGCAGGACGCGACCATGGATCGCCTTTCCCTTCATCCAGAGTGAAAAACCGATCCTGAGTCTTAGTGGCTGTCCAAACAGTGCAATGTCCAGTTTCAGTAATAAAGTTATACACATATGTTATGTTTTGAAAGAAGTATATATATGCGTATACATCAGATCAATTGGCAGATTAAATTTCCACACCAAAACGTCTAAGTGACAAACCGGTATTCATACCCACTGCATCGTGCTTGCATGCTTAAAGGTGACACTCAGCTTGGTGAAACCCGGCATTACTTTTGTGCTTTATGTAGCAATCAAACTGTCATCCATACTATATTTGGCCTTTTATATTTTCCCGCTGATCTAAATATGACCACTGTCTACATAGTTGTTATGTCACGCAAAAAGTCTAGACTAATAAATACATTATAACAACAAAAGGCTCACAATCAGATTGTGCTGAGTCTCTATGGTCTTAACGTGTCCAAAACCAAGCAACCAACAATAGCAGACACCCTCTTTTAGTGCTTCGTGTGCAGTGATAAGAAGCCATAAGCAAAGGCAACAGAGTTAGATTAGTCTTTACTGCAGCAGGTTATGAGAAGGCACTTCTGGTGCAGATAATCTTATATTGCCACTAATCCTCCTTAACTCAATGGGTAATTACGTAACCATTGATACTAACAAATCTTTATTGCCAAATCCAGGATTGATGACTGTTAAAGTGTGGTACTATAAATTCTTTTGATCACTCACACTTGTGCCTTTTACTTGTTGTCTTTTTTGGAGGACTTCACGAAACTTCAGACGAAGCTAGTCACATTAGTGCTCAAAAGGTATACAATTCTTGGATTAGTTATAAAGATATACAAAACTTTTAGATAAACAGACACTTTACTATGACAGAATTATTCAGGGAACAGTGGATATTTAGTGCCATACATACAATACTTCTCGCTCAGTACAACAGGTAACATGTGTTGTTTCACTATCGGGCCTTGTGAATAGAATTAGCAAGTAACGACTGCAGTATGGAGCGGCCAATCATATACTTCATAGTCTTGTCTTGCTTCGATAAGTTACAAAGGTTTTTCAGGGGCGGATCAAGGATTTCTCGTTGGAGGGAGCGCCCCGGCGCCTTTAGTTGTTGGAGGGGGCGCCTTTTATTATTTTCCGCAAAAACCCTATGAAAATGGAAGAATTTTTTGGCCGTTGGAGGGGGCGCGCGCCGGCGGCGCCCCCTTGGATCCGCCAATGTTTTTAGCTTTAAAACTTCAATGTACTCAGAGTATTTGAAAATGTAGTGAATGTTCTTCAAGGTTTTGCTGTAAATCAGTACCTGTCAATCTTAGTGATAATTTTCTAACGTGTATAAAGAGAGAAATTTGTCAAGGTATCCATGGTTTGTAAATTTGTAAATGTTTAGCCTTTACAAAGATGACATCTCCCTGTAAGAGACTGTCATTTAGGTAAATATTAGCACTGAATTAAACTCTCATTGCAGGTATGAGTGATGGGTGAACTTGAACCTTGGTAAAAAAAGTACCATACATCTTGAGGGAACTATTATGGTAATTTTGCCACTTCATATGTGATAATGACCACAAAAATACCACATATCATAGTATTTCTGGTAATTGCAATCTTGATGACGTACACTACATATAGTTCTTTGACCATTTTTATAAACTATACGGTTGATATTTCTGACTTAGAGTCGTATAAATTTATTAGTATTATGTCATTGTACTTTTGTTTGCGTGAACAAGTTGTGATTCATAATTGTTAAATTCATTTTTTGTATAGTTCAGAATCATATTTAGAAAAACATACCATTGTACTGGATTGAAAAATTGTTGTCTGTTGTACAACAAGAAGTAGCATTGTAAATATCTGTACCTGAAGGACATGCTGACGGCCAGTGTATTACCATAAAGTAAAATCAAGGATCCTTTTACAAGTACTCAGTGGCGGATCCAGGATTTCTCGTAGGGGGGGGGGGCGCCAACCTTGGGGCACCCCAATTTTTCCCCGATTTTAACGCAAAAACCCCCCAAAAACTTCATGAGAATGAAGAAATTTTGGCCC
>JBCAUI010531073.1:0-11318 GCA_038406195.1 Haplosyllis anthogorgicola | reverse complement strand
AGGTGCATTAGGCACAAAAGGGTTATCCAGGGTATGTCTAGCCAGTTTGGTAATTTTCCAGTCCATATATGGTATCATGCAAGGGATGCTTGACCATATTTGGTCAAGTCACATGGGTTCTAGAACAGGGGTTGATCCACCCTAGACTTAGGCTCTTCACTTGTGTTCATGCTTCCGCTGAGGAGACATTGACTGTTTGTATTGACAGACTCACTTCTGTACATCTTTAATATGGCTTCATCTATACTTGGTAACATTTGGGACATTTGTAATTTTGCTTACCTTCGGTGAAAGCACAGGATTAATAAGCCCAAAATGCACTAATTTGATCCTGTGTTTTTTTCCAAATGTCGCTTTAATAAAGAAGTTGTGGTTACTCTTAAATGTTACCAGACAGACTGAAATCGGAGTGTTTTTGGTCAGTTGATCGGCTTCAGGTTCGGAAAGTAATTTTCGGACTGTTCAGCAGTGTTGCCGCTACTTTTTAAAAATGAGGGATATTTTGTCCCCCATATCTGTGTTGTGAGGGACATTTTCATTGCAATGAGGGTCATCATAATGAACCACTTAAATTAGAGTTCAAACTTAAATAAAAGTTTATACCAAAATTTAACACATATACATGCTCAAAATCACATACAAATATATCAATAGCTTTACAAAAGCCGTGAACTTTTGAACGATGTCGCACATAGAAATTTGGGGCCACCTTTGACCCCTTCCTTTTCTGGAGGACATTTCCAAATTTTTGTGCGGGAAACCCGCGTGCCCGAGGTGCAGCGGCAACACTGGCTCAGCATTTCTACTGCTTTAAAGGTACAAATTAAGAGAACGCGGTTTCATTTAGGTTTCCTCGTAGAGTTGTAGATATATCTCCACTCTCTTTTTATTCTTCATCTTCAGTTCAAACTAACCTTTTTAAAAGCTTTAAAGAATTGACAGGAGTAATTTCCATTTCCAGCTGCTCCAAAACAATTCCAAAGAAAAAAGAATCTTTGCCTTTTCTCTAATTGTCTGCATTCTATGCTTTTATCCAAAAAGGACATTTTTGGCTCATTTGGCCAAAGAGCCTATAGAATCATGAATTGTCCGATTACATATATGCATCTATGCCACATCTCAAAACCTAGCAACAGTTATGTTGCTGTGACCTTTATTCTCAAATTGGCAGCCATCTTTGTGGGTTTTTTTTATAAATCACATTATTGAGATTTGATCTCAGACACTTTGTGATATTGGGACATATTTTTACTTAGTTTTTTGATAATGCCAAGACCTATTTTTAATTGTTGGGATTACATTTCCAGTCGCCTCTTGAATGAAGAGACTTAATTATTACCCGTAGATCGAATGTCAAAGTAGTTTTCTGTACATCAGCACATCTCAAAATCAGTACACACCTGTATGCAAAAGGTTCTGACAAATAATAGTACCGTATTTACTCGAATTGGGGCACCCTCTCTAATTGAAGCACCCCTCATTTTTTAGAGAAAAATTAATTAAAACTATTTCTGGTTTAATGCATATTTCTGGTGATTCTTCATCAATATATAGTAAAGACAGTTGTGTAATAATTGAAGTTAACTTCTCAAGATGGTTAATCTATTAATACATGTCAATTTCTGCATAAATATAATGTGAAGCCACAATAAAATTTACGTTTCCATTTTTTTTAAGAGGGACCCAATCAAAATTTGGTATTGGCACCGGGTGCCTCAATTCGGGTAAATACGGTAGTTAACATGTAGACTGTAGGGGTTGGCACCGGTTAAACCGGTGTTACCATTTCATGGTACGGTGCATCACAGCCAAATTGTAAACCGTAAGACCTCAGGATCTGTGTAAAAGTGATTTTACATGTTTGAAAAGTTTTCCGTTACAGTTTTTATTTTCTTTTCTTTACAGTCCTGTTGGCTGTGTGTGTTTATACTGTCTTTTGACAATTTGTATTTTAATACTGGTGATCAAAATGATGAAGCCACTTCATAAAATACTGTGTTGGAAGCTAATCTATTCAACATAAGATAGTTTAAAGATCAAACAATGAAACCTAACAATGTAGATCTTATAACTGCCCCAAGGCTTGCACCGGCTTACCAGTGTAAAACTCCACGGTGCACCGGTGTGGCAAAAAGGTCACGGTGCCAATCCCTACATTGTAGAGTGTGCGTATTTAGACTACGAATGGGTAAGAAATTCTTATAAACGCAAGAAACTAGTCGCCAAGGTCTATTACATCCATATTATTTTTACCCATGCCCTACTATAGTATTCCCTATCATTCTCAGTCTTGTTCCCCCCCCCCTTTTATCTTTAACTTGTCACCTCTTCGTCCTCATCCCCCATCCCAAACCAACCCCTTCCCACCTATCCCCTTCACTGTGCACTCCTAACCCACTTACCCCCAACCCCAAAACCACCCGACTTGGCCCTTCATCAATTGATGGGTCATTTAACAACTAACTGCTTCTAGATGTTAATAAATTGATCTATGTGTACAGTGTTTTCAGAGATTGTCGCATGTTTTGATCACAGTTACGGACTGTTAAACGTTCTGGTCACCCAGTGAAAAATCAATCAATATGTCTGTCTTTTCATCTCCTCGGTTGAATTAATCAATACATTCTCGTTATGTCTTGTATTTTGCCCTACTACCACACATTTTACTGACAATGATTTTAGAGAGCGCCCTTCGAATAAAACAGCACAAGAAATAACTTTCAAATCTAGCCCGTGTAACCGGAGGAAGTTAGGCTGGTGCGTTGGGCCCCGTGTTGAGTTGACTGGATTCGAGTGCTTTATAAATAGGGGAGTTCGATTTAAAAAGCCATACGGCTGTTTCAGCACTGTTGTAGGACAGGTAGACTCTACAATAGACTTTTTCTTGCAATACTTAGTCTTATAATTCTGTGCAGTAGAATTAGATGCCCGTCCGTCTACAGTAGTCCGTCTACAGTTGTATTCTTCAGGTCGTCAAACGACTTCTTTAGGAATTTTTCTACTTGAATTCTATGGTCCAGATATTCTTTAATTTCGAATGAATGTAGTTAATTACAATTTAGTTGGAAATAGCTAACCTCAGTGTAGGCACTTGATTCTGTAACATTTACAAACTTCTCATTAAATGGTCTATAAATATCCGTGAATAAGAAGACATTACAATGCTGCACTTTCGTCTCGCACTCTCGGAGTAGCGGATAGACATAAGTGGCAAACCATGTTCCCGATACCCTGATCAATACCGGCCTGAGATTTACACGGAACTCAACGTGAGAAACTCGAGGTTGCGTCTCAACTACGAACGAGAAAAGTGACCTGACGGAGCACTGACCCTCATGCCATATTTAGAGTCTGACTTGTCACCAAATTGTCTGAAATGGCCAGAAATGCATTTTCCCTAGTCCGGGGGGGGGGGGGGGGTCCTGGTCAACTGTTTGCAATGGCGGCCCAGAACACAAACGTAGATTTCGCCCAATACAAAGACCCTCATTGCTGAGGCATGAAGATCAAAGAGTGATAGCGATGTAGATTGCGGGCCGCATAAAAAGAAATGGGATCTCCACCATATGATGTGCAATATAAATATATGCAGATTTAATCTAGGTATATTTTAGGACGAATATATTATCATTTACTGCATAATAGAGGTAAACAATTGCCTATTTTTAGTTGTTTGTGCACATCATGGAAGCCTTTTTGATTGTTGCTTCACATCCTTCCGCCTTCATTGCAAAACGTTACATTCATTTATACCTTTTCAAAGGCGTTTATGTTTTAATCTAGGGAATTTAATTATGTTCTAAACACTTTTTTCATTTTTTTGTGACAAAGCAGTGAAGCTAAACTAAGCCGCAGAATTTTTTTCTCTGTTGAAATCAATTTCAATACTCAGGTGCATGCTGTATTTTTTACAGCTTTAGTAAACAGTGATAAGCTTTATCCAGCGGATGTTCTCAAATAGCAGTAAATACGTTAGAAAAACAACATCTGCTTCTGTCAGAACTGCTTGTAGACAGCATTTCACATCTTATTCATTTTATTGACGGATATTTTCTTTTTCTAAGGAGTAAATTCAAAACGGCTTCGTTTATTCAGTGCACTGAGAAAGGGCAAAAAACATAATTGATAAATTTAGATCGTAAATCCACCGTTTACGTTTGGGTTGTACAGTAGTTGGCGAAAGACGTCAAACTATTGCATCAGTTTCTCAAAACGAAATTGTTTATACAAATTAAGTATACTTGTTCCTTAAGATGATATGTTAACTAGAAAAGAAATCCTAAAAACTCCTATCTAACAATACATCACACAATTCTAAACTATATTTACTACATAATGGAAAGTTTAAGTTAAAAGCGTTATTTTTTGTATTATGAAAAGGAATACACTTCTTCATTGGAGACTTATCAGCTTACCTTTTTGGGTTAAGAATGTCAAGGCAATACTGTTGGTGACATGCTAGTTCTGAAAAAAAAATGACTGAAAAGACCAAAGGAGCGGTAGTTTAAAAAGTTGCTTAAAAATAAAAATGTAAATGATTAAAGTTGCATGTTTGAAACAGCTTGAATGTGAGACAGCTTTAGGACCAGGTTACGATGCCATCTAGTAAGATAAGCCATCATTACTAAGAATATCCTCATTCTCAATACGGCGAAGCAAGCACCGAATGTGTCAACGAATGGCAGTCTTGAGGAAAACGTGAATGTGTCACTGACACTGCTTCAATCCACTACACAACAAGTCATGATTATGGCAGTGATTATGAATTCCATATTGATTTTAATTCTCTTGAATCAGGAAGGTGTAGCAGGCACACAGGCCAAGTGTTATACACTGCTTCTTCTCATGCCAGAACCCCCTCTCATTCTTTTTCGTACTTTCTCAAGATCAGCCCCCTCCCCCGTCCCCAATCACTTCACTCCTTCAGGGCGTGACAGTTGCCTTAATTTAAAACTGATGCGACCGTAGCCTTTGTCCGTGTTATTTGCGGAGATTCTGATCAAGTCCTAAATCGATTCATGAAGAGCCGCGGTCAGACCCTCTCCCTTGAAAGACCCAGCTTTTGTTGACGAGCTCGGGGAAACATCAGTAAATAGCAGTCCATTATCGGACAAAAATTTACACAGAAAACACATTTATTGAATGTGGAAAGCCTTTCAAAAGTGCAGATATGAAACCTAGTATAGCCCCCGGGTGGGTTGCTCCTACAATTGTGCCCTTTTAACTTCAGAGTGTCCTGAAGATGTGCAGGAAAACGTAGGGAGACATGTCCCTGTATTGATCTATGCAGCCGTTGCCTTTTGTTTATTTGTAAATAGAAAAGTATCATCTGTTCTCTGGTGCAGATGATGTCTCGAGACTCAAAGGCAAGCTGTATACAGGTTCGTAATGCCGATCTAAATAGGCCATATCCGCGTACAGCCTCAACTCCTTTTGATTCTATTTAATTTTAACGGCCTTTAATGTTTAGTGTACAGCTAAAGGCAGATTTCGGTTTCCTTCTTATCCAAGGCAACTTTGACTTTGAGTACAAACCGCAGAGCTGGTTCACTTAGGCTATGGATCTCTATGATGACAAAAGTTAGTTTTAACTAAACTGTACATTCAGAAAATGTTCGTTTTTGCGGATGGTTTGTATGTTACGTGATACTGATAACCATCTCACAGGTATCGTCATGATATGTAAAAATGTACAAAGGAAAAGAGGAAAAGATGAAGTTCCATGAAGTTGTCCTTTTACAAAAAGAATAAGTCACCCGAGTTCAGATTGATTGGTAAAAAGTAGGTCACAGAAAATAGGTTAGTTTGACTAATTGATATCTAGGTGTTACAAACATACATTAACAAGTTTACTTTATAAGTTTTAAGAATGAAAAATTGTAAGATAAAGACTGGTGGCAAAATTAGGTCACTTTTGGATAAATTTATGTGAGTTACTAAACAATTTGATTTGAGGCTTTCGGGTATCACTGCGTCAGCTAAGCCATTCTCATTATAAGTTAAATGTTGATATTAAGTATAATTAAAAAAAAAATTATTAGGAGATGAACTATTGTAACATAAGCCGTGCATCAGCAATATTCAGAGGAAAGGTAAACAGGTTCAATTGGAATTAGTCGTCTCATTGTAGATATTCTACAGCCGGGACATCAATCTTTTGTACCTCATTTAGTATAAAGTCAAGGTGAATGGGATATTAATTCGGTAGTTGTAAAGGTATTGCGCGTTTCAGTGTACCTTGCAGAATAAGCTGTTTAGCAGTACTCTGTTTTTAAGTGAAGGTATAAAACGCCACAATAATGATTTGTGTAAGAGAATATATTAACCCTAGTGGCATTTTAAGTTTTGATATCAGAAACAATTATTTAGTGAATTAGAATGAAATGTCTATTGTTATTGTGAATAACAATAATATGTATTTAGGCTATTGCCTAAGCTTGAAACTGATATCATTAGATGGGCAGTAACATTTGATTTCTGTAATTGGAACCGAGCAGGTCTTTATGTGTTCTTTAATCGATGTTAAATATGCAAGTTGATACTAATTAGTTGTTGGTTATTTTCTAATTTTGTATTCAATCTATAGTAAGTACATTCGTTGTACCGTTTCACCTTCAACCCTAATAGATTATAATGAATGGACAGTTTATAGAAGCGACGAATCGGTTGACTTGCTTGTATGTCGGCCAAATAAGAACTATCCGTCAATTGAGATCCGATTAGACGTCCTGTACGCTTTCTCGAATGTTGACTAAATTTTAGCCCCAGTTCGAACCCAGGTCAGTGCCCTAACAGAAGACAGGCCATACTCAACGATTAATATCAATTTCAATTATAATTTTTATTCTGCCAGTGTTTTTGTTAGTTGCCAAGATAGTATCAGTGCATTATTTATTGGTAAAACAATGTTACAGATAGACTTCCTCAGACAGGCAGAATAATTGTAGGCGAGTGCCACACTGACTATGAAATAGACAATGACCAATTTAAGCAGCAAAGTGTAAAATATATTAAATTTATGTTATAAAATTTATTTTGAGAAATAATTTTAATTAAAAGTCGTGTTGCGAAAAAGTGCGTCTTTTTGCAAGAAGAAAAATTCCCCCTATTTATTTGAAGGAAATATGTCACCTTTCAGTGCGATTTTATTTACATACGGAACTGAGAGTGAGAGTTGCAATGTTTCTCATTCCAAATTTCACTTTAGACTGTATTGACATGGGGATAAGAACCTTTTGGGGGTTTTCACTGTTTGTGAAATATTTCCTATTGTGAAATGTATTATGTGTTTTGCGTTTACTTTTGGATTTCGTGTTTTCCATGGTTGAAACGGTACTATGGTGAGCTATTTCCTACATTTTCACTGAATAAAGGCTTTTCTTTCGACTTAGTCATTTGTTTGTCCTTTTGCTTCATTGTCTTCGTTGAATTGTGACTGATTATTTATTTAGTCTTAATCACCCCTCCCCCTTCAGGCGGTAAAGGCATATAATTCCACATTCATGTGTTTGCGGATCGAAAATGAACCCCATGTAAATGTGAGTCATTTTATTTACTTTAAAGTTGCTAGTGTTTGTGAGGTAGCACTTTATTTAGAGTTACCTCGTTTTCTACCAATAGCGCCCGTGCATTTTTTATGTCAACTTTTCAGAAAAAAGTGGCAGTACTACATATACTTAAGTATCTTTACATGTAGTGTAACAGGATATGTACATTAAAAGCTCAAGTCGGCTTTTTTGCAACTAACAATTGTCATTGGACAAAAAAACCCCGATACATTTCTGTCAAGGCAAACAAATATTGTTTACTTATATGCATAGGCCCTGGTACTTACTAAATTATATTGGTATTGTGTATGTATATTGTGTGTTTTGCTTTGGGTGTGGCCGCATAGCTTCAGTTCTATAAACATTTTGTTTTAAGAACTGCAAGTGTAAGGTAAGACTTTGCTAAATGTCGAATACAATTGAGTAGCTTCTTTTTGAAATTTAAAACACTTTGCTTGCTTAATTGTCGCTGTTTGAGATATGTTATATTTACTGCGAAAAATCGATACCAGATACAAACTATTTCTGCTTTTGACAGAGTTCTTCTATTGCCAGAAATAATTAAGTCGGTAAATTAAATTGTAATGACGCAGAGGTGTTGTGTAGATTAAAAGAGAAAAAAGACTTCTTTTTTGTTCATATATACGCCATCAATTACCTGTGGAAAGATGTGTTTTATGGGTGTATCAGTGTGTAGAACGCACATATTTATTACAGACACAGGCAAAATCGCTTGATTGCAGTGCTGTTATTGGTAAGTAGCGCGGCGCAAAAGCACGGACATTTATGGAGTTTTTCCGAGATATTCGAAAAAAAGATGACGGATTCAATTAAATGATTAGCGCAAGGCTAACGTGCTGACTGTCAAGAGCACGCACTTACCAGAAATCCAAATCCGCTAGGTTTTTAGCACATTCGCGCAAGCTATGCAGATTTAAAGTGGCATTACTAAGTTAACTGTTTAGGACAGATTAAAAAACAATTCATGATGTTCGCTTAAAAGAAAAATAACATGCGGTCTTTGTCCGTAGTTGCTGTCAAGACCAATTTATTAGAAGGTACTTATTTGAAATATATGTATGTCAGTGTACTATCAGCTACCCGACTATTTGAAAGTTCCGTGCAAGATATTGGTAATATGGCATGTCATTCAGAAAAAATCATTTTGGTTTTGCCATGCGGCGTTTGATAATTTAATTGTCTCCTTTCACAAAGAGAGATCTCAGAGACAAACAGCACATCTTCATAAACTACACGGTCCTTCCTTAACGGTCAATTTTCATGGGAGCATTTGTCATGGCCCTTAAGTCTGTCACGCTGGTCTAGGAGCGTGCACCCCTTACAGGGCATTGATGTTTCTAAACACATCCAGTAAGGGGCGTTACTGCCTTGTGAAAACAGTAACAGGGCCGCTTAACACAATGCACGCTCATTGCAATGCTGCACGCCCACTAATTTTTGAAGGTGTAGTTTTATGAAGACGCGCTGAAAGGCTGTGTGTTTGAAGCTTCCGTTTAACTTTTTATTCTGGAACTGTGGTAATAAAAATAGTATGTGTCCAATATCGATGTAAAAATAGTTATTTAACACGATGGTTTTGCAGTGGAGGTATAGGATTTACATTTGTCGTGAATGTGCAAGGCCGAAAGAATTAAAAGAGTGTAGAATTTTAAAGTTTTACGTTTCTTTTTAAATTTTGAATTGTGATTGTGCAAATTTACTGCTAGTGTTTCGTCCAGAAAAGCGTGTTACGTTCCACATCGTGCCTCACTGTCTCGTTAATGTAGTTACTGAATACGGAATTCATGAGGTGTCTACAATAATATTAAACTGTACCATAGTCAAATCTCTTTTGTAATGGAAACTTACCATGTTTTTAATGTGGGTACGACTAAAAAAGTTGTCTGCGGCTTCGACATTTCCTCAACTTACAGTTGAGAAGAAAAAATAGAATTTGAAGAATTTGAATTGACCAAATTCGGACTAAATTTATATTTTGTAACAAGAGAAGCGCCTGTTTTGGCCGATAAAGAGTTGCTTTCCCTACTTGCCGACTCTATCGCAAAACGAACGTAAACTGCATCAACGCAATTTCGTCTTTGACGAACAATAATCCAGCGAAGTGGAAGAAAAGCTTTTCTTTAATCGAGCGTAAATTTAAAGTTCAATGGACCATAGGATCGACGGGTCAGAATGCATTTGTCAGACACTTATAATGTACAAATGCCAGAAAAATTAATCTCATCAATAAAACATTTATCTGTAAAACTAAAGATAGATTAATCTTGTTCTTTTCATCTGTTTAAAGATCTGCGCGATAATTTAGCAGCGAGGCTTTTACTAAAATGCTTGACTACAACAAACATTTTACACATAAAGTAGAGAAGTAGCGTATTTAGAAATTTCTATTTGCGATACAACAATCTATTTTAATATTTTCTTCGTATATCTATTACGTCTTCTTAGAGATACGAATTGTGAACTGTCAATACTCATTACCTAAGTGTAATCCAAACAAACTAGCGGAAAAATCATACAGTAAAAAAATTAACTCGATTACTTTTCCAATACCTTTCTCACGAGGCAAATAATGTTTACTGTGCAATTGTCAATTACAATTGATTGTTGATGTTTATCCGAATAATCATTACAATGATTGGCATCCTGTCAATATTCGTCACGTTAAATGACATATGATTTGCATTGATATTTCAGATGTTCTTCAAGAAGGGAACAGTTGGCATTGAAAGCCAATAACCGTTTCTTTTCCTTCAATCAACAATGCATTAATAGGAAAAGAGACATTAAATGTTGCTTAATTAAAGATGCACCAATGTACTAAACTTGTAAAACTGGTAGAGTGCACTGAGAAAGACCTGGACGAGGATTTGTCGGGTATAAAATTCTCGTAGTACATACCACGTAACTTTCGTCGTGTAACTTTCATAGGAAGTTTCGCTTTAATTTTTTTTCTGAAGTCTCGACGTTCTAGAACGGCTGGGAATGAAATCCAATGCAAGGAAAAAAACCCTCGCCTCATCAGTTTTCCCATGTTTGCGCCGTATCAACTTCGTGTCTTGACGTTGTGTCTGTATACGTATATTAAGGCTGAATGAAGTGTTACTATCTCAACAAGTAGCGAAAACGTTTATTTCTGCCTGGACGGACCTGTCGTATGTAAGTTTTGTGCAGAAAGTCATGAGTACGCGCCTGTGACTGAATATTCTATACTGATGTGCTATGAATTAAACGTACCTAACACTAGCCAAAGACAAACCATTGAAATGGCGTAAACGTTGACGGTGTACGTTGAATAAAGACTACGTTAATAACTACTCTGATCAGAGAGCCCTGTTTCTTTGTAGTCAGCAGTAAAGGCGTTAACTAGGTTGAATCGTTTCCAGCGCCAACTAATTCTGATAGTGCAAGTAGTACGCTCTTCAGTGCTGCGCGCTTTCAAAGGATTATAGTCTTCTATGAATATAAATCAAGTGCAACAAAACTCGGAAAACGTCTCTTAAAGCTGAAAGATCCAGTCTAATAGACCGGTTTTGCCCATTTGTCATTGGGAGCTGGAACAGTCCACAACCATACAAGGTTGTAGGGTGGACCTAATGGGCACAACAGGTGGATCAATTACATGAGGCTGAATGTACTTTGTACAGTGACTCAGTCAGAAATGAATAAATTTGTAAGCAGAATTTGCCTTTTATAGGGACACTGGCTCCAGCTGACTGGTCACACAGTCAAAGCATTCAGACCTATTGTGAA
>JBCAUI010531062.1:0-11318 GCA_038406195.1 Haplosyllis anthogorgicola | reverse complement strand
TATACCCTGCAGATCCCGGGACCAGTGAAACACACCCGTCTAAAACAAAAAAGTGGAACTAGAAGTACCATGTACTAATGTTACAGTACACGGATTTCGTATCAGAAGTCTTACACGGCATCTAAAAGGAGCTCCCTTAAATAACCTTATGTACACAACTGATACAAATTCTGTGTAATGAAGAAGTTGGTAAATATCTAAGGATTAAATGAGAAAATTCTAGCATTAAGGTTTGTTGTCTTATTCAGACGATGAAAATTCTAACAATTTGGAAACATCTCCAAACAAATGAACTTAAAGCTGGGCTATTGGGCACAGTAGCACCGTCTGAAAATTGATTGATTGAGATTTCATGATCTGACCAAGCTATCGATTAGGTCCACCACATATTTAAACCACGACTATGAAATTCCTTAATTTTATGTGCTCTACCAATAGAACACAATGACAGCTACTATTTCCAAATTTAAATGCATTTGGACACTTCTATCAAGTTCTATGTCAATCAGAATTTGATTTGAAATATTATCGTCTCTGGTGACTGGTCAGCTGTTTTCACGTATTCATTTTCTTTCTCAACTTTATTAAATTATTGAAATTTTCATGTTTCACTTGTCAACGTGGACATTTTACATGATGTGAACATGTGATGTTGATTACAGGGTACAGCACACGTACCTGATCTGTCTCCTCTGAATCACTGACGTCATCATCACACGTGTCCGAGAAACTGTATGATTCCAATCTGCCAGTGTTTATCAACCAATGATGCGCACCTGCCTGGAGCAACAAATTTGTAAAAATCTGTTAATAAATTAATGTTTCGTAAACACGTTAATCCATAATTTATTGGGGCGAAATCGTAGAATTAAAATAATTATATTAGACATTGCTATTTTGTGATTAAATCAAACTAGTCTCAAAGAACAGTCAGCTGGCTGAATGGTCTTCATTTTGTCTCTATGTAAATGCGTCAGATATAGATGTATGTCTATGCCATTATTAATTGTTTCACCCTAATAAATTAGACATTGTCTCCATCTGCCTTATATACTTTTATACACATACATGATGTCTATGGAGACCCTTAAAGAGCACACTGTGCTTTTCGCGTGAACAGAAAATTATCATAATTTAGCCAGCTGTTCGTAGATAAACTGGTGTCAGTCTGATTTCGGACTTACTTGAGGTTTTTCCTTATTCGGTTTTTGCCAGATCTGTCAGATCTGACTGATCTGATTACTTCAATAACTTCAGTACAAAGTAACAAAAATGCAACATACATTGTTAATTATAAATTTTGGTTATCATACATGATTGCATTGTGATTACAAACAACACTTGACCTACCTTGTATGAATTATGATGTGAATTAAATCTGACAGATCTGTCAGATCAGACAGAAACGCAATTTGGAAAAACCTCGACTAACAAGTATGTCAAGTATGACAAGTATCGTCAATCGGGGTTACATGTACTATTTAGGCTTTTGCTAATATAAATAATACTTGCAGCACTCGAAAGTTGTGTGGCCTAAGTTTGTCCGTACATCTTAATACTTACCAGCATTCCAGTTGATATAACGCATCTGTGACTCAGTTAGATTTGTCGTCTATCGTCATACACACTACACCGACCCCGAGCATCCCCTGCAGAACCGTCATCTCCCCGACGAACAGCACGACTCCCAACCAGAACCTCTGTGAGGGAACCAACCGAGCTGCAATGTTATAAAGGTATTGAATAAAATGAGTACAGATCATCCCGCTCACCTCGAACACTGATAATTCAGTGCTCAGCTCGAACATTTTAAAATGTCCCGTCAAGAGTTTATCTGTTGTAAAATTAATGTTTGACTTTTTGGAGCTTCCCTTGGGGGTTCGAGCTTAGCTGGATTGCCTGTATCCGCAAAAAAACTACGAGTTTCTGATAGAAAAAGGTATAAATAACATTTACCTTTTTGCATCCCTTTGGATTTAAGTTCCTCCATCAGTTTTGATACTTGAGTAAGAATGACTCGATCAGTTAAAATAATCTAGGTTTTCGAATTTGGCCCAAAAATTGATTTATATTTATCTATTTATTATTTCTTTATACTATAACCAATTTGGGTAATAGAGCCAAAATTTAGTCCTGTCTTTAGCCATAAATACTGGTTTGTCTGCTATTAGGCAACATAAATTTGAAAAATGTCCTCTGTACGTAATTCGTAGTGAAGAGAAATTCAAGATAAATTCCAATCAGGATAATCATCAAAGTTTTTCCCAGAAAATTCTGTTGTGCTGTGTTGACTTGAAAAGCTAGACCAGTGCCTTTAATACATAAATCTCATGTAGCAATGCAACCAATAGGCACAATGCAACTTCTATGTTATACAATTTTTCTTGATCTGGCAGGATCCCTTCAAGATTTTTCAGGCAAATAACAGCACAGTGAGTTTGAAAAACGACTATCCAATCAGTGAGCGCAATTATATATTTACGCAGCCTGCGTAATAAGTACTATTGCCGTGAACAAAAGGAATGTTTTATGTCAAGTAATTAAACTGATAAGAATCAAATACATCGACAAGAACAGTCAATTAATAATTCTTAATCACTTCAATGAGAACGTTTTTAATTTAACTTTGATAATTTGATTGAATTTAGTCCTTTTGAAAGCAATAGAATAATTTAAAAAAATTTTTTTGGCGAATTTAGCTAATCTGCCTATTTTTAAAGCAAAATTATTTCGAAAGAAGTCTCGGTGTTCTGAACGTTTCTAGTGATATTCTTGAAACAAGCCTTTGCTGATCTGACTTGAAATTAGCCAAAATGGGCAGATCATTATTTTATGCTTGTCTTGATTGAGGAAATTACTAGGGTTTTGAACTATTCCATTTTATAGATAATTTTTTGAATAATAATTCAAAATTAACTTGGTTCTTAGCACAAAGTGCTGTTTATGTTTACAGATTAGTAAACAAGTTATTCATTAGCATTTTGTGTGTTACATAATACTTATGCGACAGTGTAGCTCCAAGTGATTCACATGTGTTTAATGTTTACTTTAGTTAACAGTTAACTATTAATTAATCATTTGATAGCCTGCTGATATTTGTTTAGTAACATTTGCAGATATTTCATCTAGATATTATTTCTTTTTATCTAGGTATCTGTACGTCTTTTCAGATATTGACAGTTTTGTGTCCGAATATTCACTGGTAGTATCCAAGGAAAATATTCTGATATTTGCCGAGGTGCACTACAGGTGCTCCGAGGCAAATATCAGAATATTTTTCAAGGAAGCTACCAGTGAACATATGGATACTCAAACTGTCAATATTTGTTATATTATTTTTCTTCAGGAAATATTTGTAATACAAGTATCAGAGTTATTCTGAATTTTCAGGGGGTTCTCTATGATGTCATAAAATGGACCAACTTTTTTGTTTCTTGATTGGTTGAGGACCTGGGTATTTAGGTCAGGATTTGTCTTACTTATTCTCAGATAGTGTGGAGAATTAATTTCTGATCAGTCAAATCTAGGGAATTTCTGATAATAAGTATTCAAGTAAAGAAAACTTTCTGTTACATTAAGAAAGATTATAATTGTATCTCATGATAAAAATAATTTCCATATTTGTAGACAAAATACCCAATTTCTGAAAAAAAAGTCTGAGATCAAACAGTAAATTCTCCCTACTTACCGATATCCTGACCCAGTTACTCAGGTCCCAAACCAATCAGAAAAAAAAAGTTGGTCAGTTTTATGATGTCATAGGGAACCCACTAAAAATTCAGAATATACTCTGATATTTGTATTACAAATATTTCTGCATTCCAATTTCAATAATATTCAGTGATATTTTGCTACCATGTGATTGAAATGGGACCAATGAGATTCACGGAATGCCAGAGTAAAATAATATAACTAGATATCTAGATAAATTAACGAAAGTTCAAAACCCTAGAAATTACATCATCTAGAGACCATGTCCCAATATCGAAACACCTCTCACATTTTCTGTATTTCTTCAAATACATGTATTTTCTATTGGTAAAAAATACTTTTAAAACAAAGAGACCATTGGTGTGGATGTTTTACCCAAATAGTGTTTCATTTGCATTTATATTTTTAAATTATATCTGTTTACTTTTTCAAATGAAATATCATCCCAAAAGTGAGTTTGTCCCCATATCGAAATACCCGTGTGCCAAACGAAATATTTCATTTGAAGCTTTTATCGCATTTTAACTGTATTTTGTCAATTCTAATGCAGTTTCTTTTCATGTTATCATTTATTTTCCACTGATTTACAGTTTTGGATCTGCTTGGGGTCATCCTTTTTTACCTTTTTCTGTGTTCCAACAGCCTTTCTTTTTTGAATTTTTGGCTTATTTTTAGCCTTTTCCACTCTCTTCTTTGCTGCTAACTCTTTGTACTCTTTTTGAATCACTTCTTTAACAATAATTTCTCTTTGCTTTTGATTCATCTCTTTGTTTTGAAACTTTCTCTGCTTTTTCAATTATTTCCTGATTTTCTGGACTTGATAGCAAGTAGGTTTGATGGTCTTCATTTTGTATCTGTACAATATGCCGGATTCTCCTTGTACGTCTATGCAAAATCTACCAAACATCAATTTACTGTATGCTCCACCGTGCTCAAATGAAATATTACCCCTTTCCGGGTAAACAAGGATGTGTAGAAAACCATCAAGTCCTTACTTTTGTATCAATTTTGAAAAGTTTAGAACAAAAGAATTCCACGCTTGCAAGCATGCTTGTACTATTGATCACTTAATAGGTCGATATAGCACTTGTGTACATCTTTATTTTATCAACATCACATAAATTTATCTTACAAATAGTACACTTTTGTAACCTAATCAACATATTTCACATCTCAAATACAAATAAAGTAACAAAGTCACCAAGAGACTAAATATCGTACAACGTTCCGTAAATTTAATTTACATTGTTTGGAAAATTGAAATAAGAGAGCAGCATTAAAAATGTGTATTGCGGGAGGGGGGCTTTTTTGTACTGTGAATGAGTTTTAATTTTGTAGTATTACCTCTTCAGTCAAGCATTTATCTGCCATTTCACTTTCCATGTACTCAAGTTCCCTTCGTGAAATTCTCGGGTTTTGACTTGGTTTGTCCCAAGCGGTGAAATAAAACACAACACAGAAAAGGAGCGACACGCCTCCTGTAAGGGAAAAACCCAGGTCTTAGTTGGTGTCATACTGACACACCCCTAGTTGACAAACGTTTTAATGTGTGCAATCCTTTAGTGGTTCCCGTTAGCCACGATGAGCCCGATGTAACCCTACAGTAATGTCCTTAACTTTAATATAGATTTCCTGTTTATTTCATCCCTCATATGCGAGTACAGTAGAACCTGTTTTGAGCAACACCTTTTTTTACGGAATACCTGCCTTTTAAGGCAGTGTCAGTGTAAAATAAATCCTTATGATTCATGTTTATTTATCCTGTTTTGTACTGCATACCTGCCTTTTACGGCATCTTTGCCCTGAAAAATTAGGATGTCGCTCAAAACAGGTTCTACTGTATGTGATGTTTTCAATCTGCTTGTCTGTCTATTCGTCTGTCTGCCCGGATGTTTTGAATTCCTTGACTTTTGGACGTTGGATCATTTTTGGTTTGTTGGTTGTTACCACGACTTTATTAGAAACATGTTCGAGTATCACGATCATTGGGTTAAGATCAGGGTCATAGTGTTGAAAGTGTTATTTAGTTATTCCATTTTAAAAGTAAAACAAGCACGTTTACAAACCATATATATAAAATATAGACTCCCAGCCAACATACTGACACAAATATCTAGTTAGTATGTTTCCTATTACGTAGGCGAAGTTGCTACCTACAAAAACAAAAGAAGCAAGGAAGTGTGGCTCACCATCATGCACTCATACGCTTATTAAGTAGACTTTTCTCAAATTTAGAGAGACCATACCAAAACAACAATTGATAACAAATTCTCAAATTATTTTATACTTTTATACCTTGTTCTGACAAGTTCATGAGAGTAGTTCGCTCTTCATCAACTGCCCACCTGCTCCATATATAGTAAAATGAAGGGAAGAATGGAGCCTACAAAGATCAGTAGTAATACATAACTGTTATGCTGTCATCAGTTGGTGCAAAACTATAACTCTGTCGTGGACAGTGGCCTAAAATATAACTGTACAGGAAAGCCATCTTGTCGGGAGTCTTTATTTACGTCACTAAAATATTTTCACCTTGACCTTAATATAAAAGTGACTTTCATAATCTTGACCTTGGAATGACATTGAATTTGGAATGACATTGCCCTAGATATTGACTTTGACCAATAATTAATGCAAGATATCAAGATACTGTAAATATTCATCTCAAGAAAATCCCCAAAATGTGACAGAGTGAATTTGAGGATCATTCGTATGTTACCAGATTAATCATTTTGACCAATCCGTGCAACACAACTTACACTCCCGAGGACCAGGTTCACCTGCCCCAGATGACACCTGTAGTTCCCTTGCCAGGGGGTGCATGCAACTTGCACAGGTGTTTAGCATCTAGAGTTTATCCCCAAACCCATCATAGACAAACTACAGTCGTCTTCAGTTACTCTCTTTATTGATCCATAACTAAAGGTATAGCAACTGCCACATACCCCAACTGTCACTGGGAGCTTCAGTTCCAAAGCTATTTATAAGGGTTCTTAGGACGGCCCTCCAACATGGAGGGTCCTGCTTCCAATAGCATCACAGAAATCTGGGATGCTATGACAGTCATCATGCAGTCTGGCCACACTAACACACTTTCTAGAGCAGCTTATTGGTCCTCTCTGTGCTAATGTATTCAGAGGCATGATCTCAGTGCTGTTGACAGCAGAGAGAGATTTGGGACACTTGCAGTTACAGTGTAAACAGGATACACAAGTGGTATCAGTAGTATTAAATGAGCTAGTTAAATGATGCCTGCAGTACTTGTGCCAAGTCTGCTTGGGTTTTATGTAGAACACTTAGTGATATGGGATTGTTAATTAGTGTGTTGAGGGATAGGATAGGGCCTATGTCATAGGAGTGGATTAGGCGTTTCCATCACTTTGATGTAAGTGGCAATTTACCACACATGCTGAGTCACAACTGCTCTTTCGAAGCTGATGAAGATCTCAACGGTTATTGTTTATTCAGATTTAAATACTCGTTTAGTTGCGTCAAATTGTTCCAGAAAATATCATTGCATGTACATTCAAGACTTTACAGTAGCTCCTGATATTTTATCAATTTGGGAATGTCTGTTGCATTAAACCTGGTAGGAGGACAAGTTAAGATGCTGTAATACTTTCTCTGAATTTGGAACCCTAATCAATTAAAATGGGTTCTACCATTTTACACTGCAATCATTATAATCATAACGTTATGTTTTTTATCGTTTTGGCTTGCGTAATGTGACTTATCCTTGGATAAATTTATCCTCAAATTATCTGAGATTACAAAATAAATGTATTCGCAAACAACTCTAATGTTTTAAGCCAAATGAGCAGGGTAGGCTAATCTTTATTTGCCCTGTGAAGCTGTATCCTGAGCTAAAAGGATCTTTTATTTCCTTTTAATCGCTTGAACCATAACGTAACGTTTTTTTTCTTCCAAGATCACATAAATGAATTAATGTATATGCGTAAAATTTGTGTCACTACCAGATTCATCTTTCCTTCAAAGACTCCATTAACTTACATTTAAATAAAATAGAACCAATTTAAGCTTCAATTACAAAACAGTTTCCTTGGAAGCTGTATCAGAATAAGTGATGATATGTACGACACGTTTGACTTTTACCAACTCTGACATTTCAGTACTTTCCCAGCTGATGCAATATCTTTACATATATGAAGAATTTACTTAAACAAATAAGCCAGAAATTATAGAATGGTTTCGCGTTTACGTTTCATTGTTTGCACATAGATTTTATACACCCTCTCTGCTTCTTTAATGCCCCTTTGATGCATCGTTTTCGTTATAAACTGTAAAAATATATATTTGATAGAATTACAAAATCTGACTTCTGTTGAGAACGAACTGTATGCGATGTTACAAGTCTATCGTAAAATCAACTTCCCACTGCAGATATCAAATATTTTTTTATATGTAAAGTTTGTTAGCAAAAGCATACCCAACACAGAATTTAAAGTGTGCGAATTCTCTTTATTATTACCGCCCGCATGCGCGGAGAGGTAATGTTTTCTTTTGTGTCTGTGTTGGACGGTTAATTTTCGATTGAATTGTTTTCTTGTTGAGTAGACTAATACGTGTTGTTTGAAGATGGCGGTAATTTACAAAAAGTACAAAATGCTGTGTATCTAAATTTATATGCTAAATATGCAACCGAACAGATTCAAATCTTAAATGCATTTTCTTAACGAATGTAAGATCTGTACTACACCGACATCTACAACGTCTGTAAATCTCTGCTGATAGATTACTTAATTATTCATCACTGTGCATGCTGTACAGGAACACAAGTAGATGCAGCTCTAGTTTGTGGCCTACGACCTGTGTCTTATGTAGGATGTTCTGGTGATTAGACCTTTCGGAAATGAATTGACCTGAAAGTCTCGCAAATTTGTCAGATTTAGCAAATCATTTTAACTGCCTTATGTAGCGATATTTATTTACATAATTACCAGTACGAGTAATTTAATAAAGGTAAAATATCAAATTCGTCTTCAAAAACTATTTATGAAGCAGACATAAATGCTTACATCTCACGATGCGGTACAATAATGTTTCAAAGTCACCTTGCGAAAGATCTTGTCATCATCAGAACGTCTGTTGTTTCCTGACGTTCCTTTTCCAAAATAATTACTAAGGCATGTTAGTCTTTTAGTCGGACTGAACAGGGAAACATGGAAATTAAATAATCACAGCGCAATCCTTCGTTGACGAGATTTACAATACAATTCGCCAGAGACTTGTCCCGTTGAGGATATTGACAGTTTGTTTACATCTCATCCACATGCAATTCCTTCGTCACATTTGCTTTGTCAAGTTTTTTTTCTGTTCCGTAGATTTTCACGGACAAAGAGTTTTAACTTATTTCAGTTTAATATCGTAGTGTTTTCACTCATTAAGTTGTGATTAATAAATTACGTTTTGGAAACCAAGAGAACGAAAGAATTTCAAGCTGTGCTTTGATGCGCTATTGTTAAACTTCTGATACGAATTCCGTGTACTATTACGCGAACAGTACAGTAGAAGCGCGTGTATGATAGTAGTTTTGCCAACTCCAGATGTATTTCAAATATAATTAAACGAAACCAAAGTTTCATCCCTTCAGGCGGTAAGCACTCAGATGCAGCCATGCTGTTTATCATGACAGGTTAATAAAATATTTATCCAACTCAGCACTTCCTTATAAAGCCGCAGACTAAATGAATCAATGCTAAGTTGATACGGAGTCATCTCCAGGGATCTATCAACAAAACATTTCCAGATATGTGTTCAGAATAACTGGTGAAGTTTACTGCCAGTCTCATGCCATTTTGTGACCAGATTCATCAGTCATTTTCAGTGTCACATTCTATTCGATATTGCTGACCCATGGTAAATGGAACAAGTGATGAACTGAAACTGAATCGAAATTATAATAAGAAAATGTATTTAAATCATAAAGCTAATGTTAGCTTCATTTTAGATCTTATATGTAATAAAATACTGAAGCTTACCTTTCCTTTGTTTTTGCAAAAATCCTTTTGACAGAGAATTAAATGTCGCTTCATGGCCTGTTGTTTTGGAGTGATAGAATGGGTGAAAGAAACAGTGTGGAATTGTATTGTTCTCAAAATAAGATGCATTCCAGCATTGTCCTTCAGAAGCATCACGTTAACATACTTTGCATAGTTTTTACCAAAACACTGAACCCAAGCAACTTCAGGGTTTTGTTTTTGTCTTTGTCACCTTCAAAAGTTTATATTTTATTGATCACCAAAGTCTTTTTAAAATAACTTTGATGAACCTAGATCCATTTTACGGGGCCACTGGTGGTCCAAGGATGTATCTGTCGCTGTCATGCATACTCACTTGCACACAATGATCCTCAGAGTCAATTCTGATTTTCAACAGTTTCTGCTTAATAGGAGTGTATATGAGAGTTAGCAGGCACCAGCCACACTTTTCACATCAGGCAGTGGTGAACAGGAGTGCATTGTTGGACTCAATCCTACAACATTGGGATCTGGAAATGGATGGCCAACCGAATCGGCCATGGAAACACCCATGTTTCTTGTTTTTAATTCTTTTTGTTTGACTAGGGTGGGACCACTGATTACCCCCATTTTGGACTTCGTTTGATCCTCCCCAGGGTCGAAAAGCCAGGGTGGATCTCTCGCCTGCACCAATGTTATTGTTGTGCTATTAACCTATTTTAAGGGAAATGAGTCCATGAAAGAAATCCCTGTGGTAATATACATTGTCTCGTTCTCATTTAGATGGGACTAAAATTTTCCCATGACGGATTCTATGCCATCAGGGTTACATGACGTTGTCTTGTTCCAGATTGCATCTTCCCTAGTTTTATTTGCAAGTTATTCTTTCCCTCAGACCAAATTAACTCCAATTCCATTTTCAATTACAAACCAATTTAACTGATCGCCTAGGACTTTAAAGGACACATTCAGCTTGGCCATATGAGCCTCACTTTTTTTATTACATTTAGTAACTAGTCACACGCTGTAGTAGGTTTCCATTTTAAAACCAAATTAGATTTGTTTTATCAACCAGCTGAATTCAAGAATCCTAGCAAAGTGATATATTTCCACCAGTGGATAATTGATTAAGAAATTAGAGCTACTCTTTATTACACTAAACGGTATGGACACACACACTTACAGTGCACCCCACTTAACTCGATCCTCAAAATAATTTGAGATAAGTTTTATCGAGTCAAAATTGAATATAAAATGTGCCAAAGGGATATCTGAAAAGGTTCGAGTTAAACCGAAAAAACGAGTTACGTTTCTGAACCATTTAATCAGATCTGAAGGCCTCTAGATCATGCAGCCATCTTTATAATGGCTTTTAATTCACTTTTGGTCCACATGTGGTTTGTTTACTTGCTGATATTCATGTTAGGCATTACACTGATTGACATATTGCAATTAACTGTTGCACTTTCAACAAAAGCTGATTGTGTGATATGTCAAATCTTACACTTTAACAATGAAGTGTGGATGCATGTCAAGCATCTTTATTCATATATGACAGCATGTTAAGCAAATGCATTCATGTGTGAACTAATCTACCTATGTTTTGATCAGCTCTACTCATCTGTGCAG
>JBCAUI010531051.1:0-11318 GCA_038406195.1 Haplosyllis anthogorgicola | reverse complement strand
CTCATACTGCCTGAGTAGTGTACTTACTCAAGCTACTAACATAATGGAAGCTGCTGTTCTCCCCAGCTTAACCAATAGTGTGAGTAGTGGGAGGAGCTTAATTGGAGCATAATAGGTTCTAGGCTCCCTCACTGGAAGAGTAGTACGTCCAGGCAGGTCTCCAGCCAATGAACAAGTTTGAACAGAGCTCACAGCCATGCACCCTGACCTTTCCCATAGATCTGAGGTTCCTGGTGCCTTTTTTTGAGCTCATCGACATTTTAGGCTACCCATCAAAGAAGTCTATCGACGCATGCGCGATAGACTAATGATGTGCTTCTTACCTTGTCTCGGATGCGCTGTAGACTTCCAAATGTACTAGGCTACATCTTTGCCTTTGTGGCATTGTACATTAAAGTCTCATCCCAAAATGGTTCTTTACATAACTACGTTCTGTTGAAGACATTAATGTAATCATATCACTATACTTTTGACATATGTTTTATAATGAGATTGTTTTGCATCCCTGACTTTATTTTCTTTAGCGACAAAACACATTTTGCTATGTCTCGTGTAATAGACACCTGCAAAAATATGAATAGAAAGAGACAACAATGAGATTTACCGATAAACTTGTGTGGAAATAATTTATTATTAATGCACGAGATTTTATCATTTTCAATATATGTTTCCATCATATGCACGAGATTTTATCATTTTCAATATAAGCCTTTCCATCATATTGAAGTTCCATTGTGAATTATTCAGGTTGTTGCTTTGAATTTCATAATGAATATTTAACCCATATACAAATTATATTTGTACTGCACTACAAAACCTTTGCGATAAATGTATTCAAGTGCATCATTACATTTTGTTTCAAAATTTATAACGCATAACCATATTGTACAATTTAGTTTGTAATGTCGATTCCAATCCCAATGTACAATTTGTTTATAGTTTGCGAACAATAGGATTTCAAGTCGAGTTCTTAGATAATACATAGAAGTGATTACTTTATATATTTTTTTGCATGTTATGCCATCCAATTTGGCTGTATAACTTAGATTTTTAAAAATTATGTTACGGCTTCAAATTTGACTGTAGATAGATATAAAAATAGTCTTATTACAAATAGGTATAGCAATGATCTGAACAGACAATAGAGTACCTTACACGTACATTGATTTCTAAATATTCTGAACACTTGCAAAAAACTCTAAATATGTTTAACAAACAATCTTGATGAACATTGAAAAAATATTTTTAAGACCGTATTTAAGATAAAAGAACTTCTGAGATATAAATATACTGTTAGATACAGTTAGACAGTTATGACAACAAATTCTAAATTTAATACTCTGTTTCATTACTAGGTTTGACTGTACATATGACACGGTGCCTTTTAAGCTGCTGTGTGTGGTGGAATACTGCACCATAAAGATTGCATTTTATGCATGGTGTTTGGTGTACCCTGAGATGTATCAAATAGTTTCTTCAACTGTACGAAGTGTACGTGCACTGCTTGCATTTATACAGCTTTGACCCATGATCTTGTATATGTCTATTAAGTTTGCCCAGGCAAAAATACTTCTTTCCACACATGGGAAGTGGCACTGGTGCATTGGGAAGCATTGGTGAGTAATCATATGTCTCTTTAGGCCACTCTTAAAGTGGTAACAGGATTTACACAGATTGCATTCATGCGGTCTTTCATAATGGTTGTAGCGATGACGTTTAAGTGCACAGGGAGTGCTGAATTGACATCCACAAATCTCACATGGCTTGTCAAATTTGTGACATTGTTTGTAATGAACATTTAAAGTTTTATTATTACTGCAATGCATTGAACACAGATCACAACATACTTCTTACTCTTCTTTTTGGGAATCCCTACAATTTTAACGGAAAAAGTACCTGTTTTCCCTTTCGGTTTTGACATATGGGGTGGTGGAACATTCGGCAATTTGTGTCCAATCAGTACTATCGATGTTTGGCTACGAGTCAAGGGTCAGTGCGCTCGATTGACTGGCTCCTTCATGACATCATCTTTGTTAACAGTAGCAGAACGAGTACGAGGTCATCTGGGACTACTGCTCAAGCTAGATGTCGGTGTTTTGCCGTTAAGTCATTTACTCGAACAAAAGCACCACGTGAATGTCATTTGTTCCAAAAATGAAGTGAAAACCTCAACTGGTCAATCAGTACCGTGCAATCCTGGCGCTAATTTCAACTCTGTGACGACCGCGTGTACACTTTCATAGCTACATCACATAGACTGTATTTGCTGGTAGCTCAAATTTTGGTCAAAGTAAGATTAAAGATCAGAAATGAGTAGCCTTATCTATGAAACTTTCAAATTTGTGTAATCCCGAACATTACACATATTTGGATATTTTGTTCTTGATCATTTATTGATGTTGAAAATGGATATTACTCTGCATACCGTGTATATTATGCACACAGAGGGACAAATGGAACATGCATGACGCACTTCCTGTGCAGTGTTGTATTTTACTTCACTTTTTCCTCCTTTTCAGGAATTTAGCCTAAAATTTTGTTGAGGTAACACACACCTGCCCTATCTCATTGCACCTGCCCTCGCACCACACAATATGTGACAATTATATGTAATTACGTTAATGTTCACATACTCTTTCCAGTTGTGTGATAATGGTTCGATGTTAATTTTATTATTACGGTTCACAGAAAGTCATTGTCTTTTCCGTTTTAAAGCTTAAACTCTGTGAAATTTGTTATTGTTAGGTTTGATAACACAGAAGATGCGAAGAAACTTTGGGGTTATTTTTCAAACGGTTGCTGATTTATTTGTGAGCATTTGGTCAATTTCATTAGACGAACAAAAAGAAGTACAAGAAACTATTATGTCTGCAAAAATAGTCAACTGTGACCTTTTATTCAATAATAATAATAATAATAATGGTAATAATATGCTTATTTACATGATCTTTTTATAAATATACAATTATGTACAAGGAACATCACAGATAATTGCGGAATTTACCAAAAAGTATTCAGGGCATGACTTGAAGCGCGTAGAAAACAATAAGAAACCAAACTTAAAACTTTACAGAATGCGATACAAGCATTTGCATGTGACTTAGTTTTTAATTATTTCTTTGGATATATACCAAGGCCTTGCCCTGAATACGTCATGTTCCATTCCCATCTAAAATGACTAAATTTTAGCATCATACAATACAATTATACCTGAACAGGGTGGCTTCCCTATGCTCGGGGTGAGGGCTCAGACTGGGGAAAGGACCCTGTTCAATTATCATTTGTGAACACATCATGGACATTCTCTCATAGACAAGAGTTTAGTGTAGTAGTCCTTAGCAACATAGTTCCTTCTTAGTAACCACGAGTAACATACTACTTCTTATATGCGGCATATATAATATTATCAACAATAAATAATTCACATATATTAACTGATAGTTACAATTAACAAAGTTAACATTAACGTCAACAACAGGAACGTTATTGCATAATAAATATTGTAATTTACCTTAAATTTATACATATATATCACTCTGATAAATATTTACTATATCAAATGAATACAGATTACAGCATTTCTTAATGTAAGAATTAAAATTAATGTATCGTTTAAATAATCAATTATCAGGCAGTTACCATGGAAATATGTTGCTAAGGCAAGAAAAAATTCTAGGCATTCCTAGAAGATTATTTCAACTCAAATCAGTCACACTAACATGGAAATATATTTGTCGTCTTTTAGGAAGACTGAGATCTTTACGATTAGCACAAAGGTTCGCTTACAGTTCCCTATCAAATCGCAAACGGTTTGCAATTGGCAAGCATGTTTCACTTGCAATTGCGAAATGTAAGTGAACTATCTACCAACTGGTTGTTGATCTGTATTGGCAATTAAACTGTTAAATGTAAGCGAACCCTCCAAATCAATTTCTTTACTTGAATCAATGGTTCCTAAGTACATTTTGAGAAATATACAAACTGTCACTTAAAACCTAACTTATTTCTGCTACAATTGCACCGCATACAAGCAAAGTAAAGACTAGTACGTTTACAAAGAATTTTATGATGTGATATGGATGTTCTTGGTTGGAGGTTGATTTTTTTTTTCAGATCTCACTGGGTCAAGATATTTTTCATTTTGATTTTCTCTCATGATTAAATGTAGTTTTGTGCCTTTTCTATTTTGTTTTTGGTAACAATGTACATGGGTGTTACACTTTTGACAGCCGAAATTTCATCCTGATAAGGAGGGTAGCAAATTCAGACGACAAATAAATACCCAAGTGACATTACTCTCTTATTGGCAGTTTTTCTTTAGACAAATATAATGAAACTTTAACAGTGACAAAACTTTGTGCAATAAAGTATTCATACTTTCCTCGTCGAAACACCAGTTTCTGCATTCGTATGGACTTGAATTATGTTCAAGATTTATTCAGCTTTACATTTGTAAAGCACACATTTTTGTCTCTTGTCTTCAGCTGGCAATTTAACATTGCAATGACATCCACTCAAATTAAAAACCAAAATGCCTTTTATCTAAGTACCTCTAGTCTAATTGCATACTGCATATTAACAATAAGTTTCAAAGACAACTTTGCTAACTTCTACAAAGTACAATTTCATGACTTAATAAATAAATATGTTACAACTTATACTTTACACTTATAGTTGGCAGAACAAGTATATTGTCAACAATTATAATGCCTCTTTGAATTTTTCAAGATCACTTTATAATACATTAATTAAATTTGCAGATTTTCAGGCGACATTGGCCTATCTTGAATAATTCACAATTGTCTTTTACCCGGGCCATCAATACTTTATCAATAGTTTGATATGAACATCACTTGATAACGTATGATCACAATATTTCGCGGTATAATTTAGTTTTTCTAAGTGATAAATTATGTGCGTTGCAGCCTTGCAATTTACCTTTCAAATTTCGATATGGAATATATTTACATCTAAATAACCAACAATAAAAATGAGGCGTCAAAACAAAAAAGTAAGTAAAGATGGCCGTCGTGTTTTTCATATAATCTCATTTCAATTCATAAAAAATATAGATTTGCGTCTCATTTTAAATCATATATAATTTTTGATATCAAAAGACCGTTTATACAATATTTATTGCTGATCAGAAAAGAAGGCACTTAAATTAAAAGTTTTACAATGCATAATATTTTACAGCTTTTTAAAATAAATAATGTACTGTATATTATATGACATACTGAAATGGTGTAAAACTACCAGTAACCCCCACAAGAACCAGTGTCGCTTCAACTATAATCGCGTGTTTGGCGCAAGGCAAGGCTACAGGTAGTTTGACCACACTGCATTTGTTTGTGTGTGTACAAGTGTGTCTGTATGTTGCTATGGACTCAGAAGAACGAGGAGAGAAGAGACCAGTAGGACATGTATTATTATACTTCCGTCGCAAGCATGCCTACTTGATGCCGGTGTTGATCTAATAACAATATGGAATTGGCGTCAGTGTTTATATTTTTGACTATCCGCACATCCCCGGCGTACTCACTATAGTAGAAAAAGATAAAAGAAAACACACAAAATGAATAAGAGATCATGCAAGCATTAAGACATTCAGAGAACACACACATGTTTTTAATTAAGATACATAAATTGACAAAATCAATAATAGAATACGAAGGAATATAGTAAAGGGTGCAATAATGTGTCTGACTTTTTTGTGGCATAGTATACAAAAGTGGCAGTATTGAATATAGCAGATTGACCGAATTTTTGTGCAATTGAAAAGATTTCCGTTTAAAGTTTTACACATAGCTTTAGGTAATCACATAAGGTGCAAAGAAGATTTTTTTCTGCAGCATAGAATATAAACACTGATTGATTGGTTAGTTTGCCGAACATGGAAATCATAAATAAATTTCCCCTGTCAATGAAATACTCAGCAAACACCGTGTTGAATTGATGGCCTTTGATGAATGATTTTTTAAAATTTCCTTTAATAAACGCTCTTGCGTCTTAAATATCCAATAATAACCAAACAATGTTTGGTTATTCTTACTTAATAGGTCTAATGAAAGGAATTCATTCACCAGGTTCATTCTAATTTACCACCCCCGCCCCATCCCATTATGATGATATTGTGCCAAAAGCCGAAACACACTACGTCATTTTGAAGTTTCTGAGAAATATGGTGTATCCAATCATCGAACTAAAGTGAGACTGCCTTAAATTTCAGTATACCTGGACACGTACTTGACTCAATGTCCAACGTATTAAGTTGGTATGAGCACACCTTTCCGTTTACCATCGTGAATACGGTATAACTTTAAATAAGACGAGTCATAAACGGAGAAATGTAAATGTTGTGAGAGTGGTATTTACCTGATGTCTATAACAGAATCTGTTGATGTGGACGACGACTCCATGTCTAATGACTTTTTCAAAGAGTCAATTGTCTGAATACCTCCGCCATGCGGATGGTGGTGTGGCATATGGCTACTTTTAACAGGCTTTTTAAAGTCACTGTCATCCAAGATGTCTCTATTATTATAACTACAGCTACTACTACTGTGCACTCCTCTTGAGGTGCTATTTGAAATTAAGTCTTTATTATAATGCTTATTTTTATTGTATGACTTGTCCGTATTGTTTTTCTTCGGCGGTAATGTCCGAGAGTCCTCATTTTGAATTTTTAAGACCACGTTAGGCTGTGCATTTGGGTTGTTGGTAGGCTTGTTGATATTGTCCACAGCCAAGCACTTGTTTTTGTTATTTATGATTTCATTTTGCGCATTCTCCTTGTTGACTGCGCTGCTGTCCGTGGCGTTATTGCGCCGCCTGTTGAACAAGAGGAAAACTATTATGACGATTATAATGAGAATGGGTATTCCCACTCCTAGACAAATGATCAGGAGTAGCTGGTTCATAGTGACCACAGATTCCTCCTCATCCGAAGATTTTGCCGTATTTCCGTCCACCACGATAACGGGGTTCTGGGTGGATCCAACAGGCTGGGGACTATGCCCATCCACTGGTGGCTGCGAGCGAAGAGGGGGTATGAACCCATCTGGAAACTCACAACTCTTTCCGTAATATCCTTTGGGACACTCGCATTCATAATCATTGACTTGGTCAGTGCATGTACCACCGTTGTGACACGGTTGCACTGCACATTCATTTACGTTGTCACGACAATCTTTGCCTTCAAAGCCTGGAGCGCAATCACACTCGAAGTCGTTGACCAGATCATGGCAGGTACCACCGTTAGCACATGGCCAGTTGAGACAGTCGTCAATGTTGGTCTGACACAGCTCCCCGACGAAACCTGGTTGACAGCGGCATTCGAAGTCATTGATACGGTCTTCGCAGGTCCCACCGTTGAGGCACGGAGCCATGGAACAATCATTCGTGTTCTCCGTGCAGCGAATGCCGCTCCAACCACTCGGACAAACACATCGAAATCCATTGCGTTCGTCAATGCATCGACCCCCTGCAATACAGAAGTGTAAAGTTTTGACAACTGTGCCAAAATAATGCATTTTTAAGAAGAAAAATCATTATTGGTAAATGCATAAAGGAAATTAGCCAGGATCCTTGCAAAGGACATTGGTCGCTCGATATTGAATTTCAGTGAAATTTTGAAAACATTAATTATTGTCAGAAGCATTTATGTGGCACCAGCGTGTAAACGGCTGATAACCGGATCACAAGTGATCCTCATTAACTGAAGGACCTTATTTCAAATAGTCCTATTGTTTTAATTCACAAAACCATATTCGAGTGCCTAGAGCTAAAATTGAGGCTTTTTAAACTTTACGAAAAACGAGAGCAACCAAACATAAATAAAAGGCAAACAGCACACATAATTGCCATTGGTAAACATTTCTAAATGCATGTGTAACACAGAATGTCATCGGTTTTTTATTGCTATTTAGTTTGTTATATTGATTTTGAGAGATGGGGTAACAGCTGCAAGAGAAAGAGTCCCATCTCTCAATGTCATTTACAATCTACTACTATATCTCCACGTGTGTGCCAGCATTGCGTTTTTGAAAATCATAGTGCAATCATCATTGGCTCGAATGTTTTGCGTTTTACTACCATTATGATGGTCATTTGCGGTAGGCTTTATTATTTGGGGGCATTCTAGGCACCGTGCATATTTGGCTACTTTTTACCGGAATTGTACACGCCAATAAAAAATATTGTATCACTCTGAATTGAATTTACACCCCTTGCCAGAAAATAATGCAAATTTTGAGGCTATTTCTGGGAAACATCAATTATTCTGTTAGCATTCTTGCTTGCCAGCCATATTTAACTACATTCTAACGATTCTATTACATGTAACGCACTTGTAATGCTCATGTCTATGCACATTATGCTCTAATATCGATGTTGCTAATTTCATTTGTGCAACCGCTTTGCAAAGGGCTTTTAACCAATTTATGTTTTTTCCTCCTAGTACCAAGGTGAAATAATAATATATTATATACTTATGTAAGTTTGATATAAGCTTCCTTATTTATCTGCAAACAAATGCCATATCGACAAATTTATACTGCTTTTACCTTTTAGTATACTTTCCATTAATATTTGTTTGAACTGTAATTTCCAAATTAATTTTTGCGTTCTTTATTGAAGCAACCATTGGCATTTTCCTCTTTCACGAGGTCAATTTATATTAACGTTAAAACGAAATTATCACGGTTGGATTTCCTGTTTCAGAAAATATTGTAATTTTTTTATTTACCGTTTTCACAGGGGTTAGATGAACACTCGTCGACATCTCGTTCGCAGTTGACACCGGTGTAGCCAGCTGGGCACTCGCACCGGTATGAGTCGTAGAATGAGGAGCACTGCGCACCATTCTTACACGGCTGCTCATCACAGGATTTAGCTGACGATTCACAATGTCGTCCGTGAAAACCTTGTGGACACTCACACTCATAAACTGCACCCCGATCCTGCAATAAGAACAGCATAAATGTTGTTAAATTTTGCTGTAATAATTTTAACCGACCTTGAAATTAAACTATTAAACTTCCATGATATGCATTTTCTGAGGCATGAACAATGTATCTTAACAAATCTATGTAAAACTATGCAAACATGTGTGCGCACAATTTGTTCATTAGAATCGTGTACATCCTTGGCCTTGTTAGGGATTTTCGACTTAACAGGGATAAACTTAAGCTTGCCCACCTTGCAGGTTCCACCATTTCTGCACGGTTGGTGTAGGCAGTCATCCACCTCCATCTCACAGTTGGTTCCGGAGAATCCGGGGGCGCACTCACACGTGTAACTCCCCTGTCCGGTGTTAGTACATGTCGCGCCATTGCGACACGGCTTGTGGTGGGTGCAGTAATTCAGGTCTATTAAAGAAATAAAAAAGAAAAATAATTATTACGTGGAATAAGGGATTAAGTATGATTTTATGCGGGCAAATGAAACAGGAAGAGATCAATGTCACGAAACTGTCTCTCACAGCCTTGCTCTCGAATTATTATTTACTCCAATTTGTATTTTTGCGAACAGTTCATTTGGCCCATGGCCATGCTACATTGAATTCAAGCTATGTTTACTTCATAATTGGTTTCTGTTTAATTCCGGTGTTATGGTGGGCATATTTTGTTTTTAGTGCAAAGTCATAATTTGTGTCGGATCGAAAATGAAATATGATACAGTATAACATTCAGTTACTTGGTGGAATCTTTCCAAACTAAACGGCCTTTAAATAATATACATTTACATTGTCACATTATTTTTGGTAATATCGGAAAGGTTATTAATAATGCTATCATCATTACATACCACTAATTATTTTGGTTTAATTGTTTGTTTTTGACTGGTAACCACAAATTGCGACTAATTTTATTCGGGAACTTCTTGTTTTTGCATAATTTTCATGACGCAAGTAGCGAATGAACTTTGGGTTCAAATTGAACATTTTAGAACATATTTCTCACTTTCAGCACATATAATTTCCAAACAGATTGTTAATTTCACACATATTTTCCACAACCGTCATTTCAAACAGCAGATTTTTGCATTTGACATTTGAAAAGATAATACCTAGGGCTCGAGTATTGGACTTGCTGATAAGTGTGTATAGCTGGGCAGGTGTTTGTTATATGTGCTGTGTGATTGGTTTATTTTTTACTTGTTTACCTTAGCTAAAAATGGTAATTTATCCTTTACCTGCAAATGTTTACATGTAACTTTATATGCTAGAAATTATATGAGAGGATAACCCAGGTGTTCGATTGAAATTAAATCTCTCCTAAGTGCATTTTATTTAAAATTAACCAAGGGATAAAATAAAATAGATTTAAGGATTCGATTTGGGGGGAAAAATAGTTTTCCTTATAAATCCTCTTCATCTGAGTACAACTTGCTACAAATAGTCAACATGTTATTTGATATAAACTAAAAACCGCAATAAAACTTTTCATGATGGACTGATCAGAGAGAAGTTTAACACTCGCCCGCTCGCCATTGGCGAGTTGAAATTCCCGGCGGGCGAGTTGATTTCAAAGTTACTCGCCTGGTTTGGCGAGTAAAAAAGTTTTAAACCTTTTCAGTCAAAAGTTTTCAACATTTTCATCCAAGGCAGCCATGGTGTTTTGGCAGCCATTCATAAACATTATTCAAGCGTAACAAAAGCAAAAAGAATACAAATGTTTTGTAATATAACTATTTAGCTGTGTTGTTTTTATGGACTGAGGGCAAACACTGGACTTAGTGGCATACAATATATAATTATTAAATTAATAATGACAATTTCAAATTATTTGAATAGTTTTATGTATAATTTGATTTGGGCAAGTGAATTTTCATCCGGGTGAGTGGATTTTGGAGTCACTCGCCCGGATGGGTGAGTGACCTCTAAATCTTAACGTATACACTGCCATTGCATTGCCCCCCAAATGCAAACCCCCGCAACCAAAACCCATTAAAAATGCTAAAATTAAACAGCAATCAACAACTCTGATATCCCATTCAAAGTAACATTTTTTGGTCAATTAGGTCTTAAAGTGGATTTAATATCCCATTTAAAGTAACGTTTTTTGGCTAATTAGGCCTTAAAGTGGATTTAAAGTGATGATTGACTTTGATATCCCATTTAAAGTAACAATTTTTGGCTGTTTAGGTCTTAAAGCAGATTTAAAGTGACAATTTACTTAGATATGCCATTTAAAGTAACAATTTTGTCCAATTAGGTCTTAAAGTGGATTTAAAGTGACAATTTACTTAGATATCCCATTTAAAGTAACAATTTTTGGCCGTTTAGGTCTTAAAGTGGATTTAAAGTGACAATTTAC
>JBCAUI010531040.1:0-11318 GCA_038406195.1 Haplosyllis anthogorgicola | reverse complement strand
TTTTTTTTTAAAATATGTGATTTTTGATTTAAATGAAAATGCTGTTGAGTTTGAGTCTCTATCTCGAGCGGTTCTCGCGTAATTGCCATTTTCCCCCGAGTGATGGGGGAGGCGAGCTGGGGCCGTGATCTCTGATCAACTCGTTTTATTTATTTATTCGTTTCATATCATGCAAAATATGTTTACAGACAATCGATTTCAGTCTGTTGACATACAACATATATCTTCGTAATAATCATGTTATGAAACGGAAATAAAACTAAACCTTTCGGTTGTACTGACGGATCAGTGTCTTATTCCTAATAAATGTCACTGTTTAATCATACACATTAATATTTTAATAAAAACAAATCTGAGCAGATAAATAACACAAACAACCAATTGAGCCATATCGGGGACAGTTATTAAATCGTTTTCTCTACGACCCATATTTTCGTTTCTTAAATAGACCCTGTGTTTACAGATAATTCCACTTCAACAGCTGTTAAACATAGAGATGAAGAATATTTTGACATTCTAACACTCCATGCGTGTCTTTGTCTCTCTGTCTCTGCCTGTCTGTCTGTCTGTCTCTTTCTCTCTCTCTCTCTCTCTCTCTCTCTCTCTCTCTGTCTGTCCGTCTGTCTTATTCTCTGTCTGACTGTCTTTCCGTTTTTCTGTCTGCTTTTAATAAATCTCTCTGTCTCGCTGCCTGTTTCAGTTTAACTGCACAGTTTGACTTGATGGCCAAACGGTGTAATCAATTGTGAAGGACAGAGCGATCTACAGCTGATCACAACTAAACGCTGGGCGATCAATAAGGCATTTAAAGCGCGGTTGATCAGGCTTATCGGCTACTTACACGCAGAATTACCTCCCAAGCTTCTCCCGTGTTGTCTTTATTGATTAACGACGCTTTATTGCAGTTCAATAGTTCAGTAAATCCCTATCAGCAGGAAACAAGCGATGCGTTACACACCTAAACTCCAATGGAAGTAATGTGATTTATAGATTAAAATTGATTTAATTTTGTAACAATAGAATTACACAACATGTCCTCAAACAAAAGCACCTATTATAAATTTTTTCTTCATTTGCTAGATTTAAGAATGAAATTGTTGCACAGAAGTAGAATTGAGGCAGTAATTTTTTTTTTTTTTTTTTGGTGAAGGACAGAATGTGGAATTCTATCGTTCATAATATGAACTACTGTTCAAGAGACAAAACAAACCCTTAAAATCCTACTAAACCAATTCAATTTCATGTTGATCCCATCCAATACAAGTGTTGAGGTAAACTGTTGATTGTAATTTCATTATCTGTGAACAGAATTACTGATATTGAAAAAATACAACCTCCTTGTATTTTTGGTATTTTATGTATTTGGTAATAAAATTATTATTTTAAATGAAACAAAAAATGAAATAGGATTAGATATGCATAAAATGACATTAAACAGCTTGCCATTCTTAAGACTTCCGGTGGTGTTACATGCACGTTGTTGGGTTTCACTGAAGGGAAACATAAGAATAGAAGCGTTCCTGATGGATGTAAAATGTTTTATCAAAGGAACGAGACAAACAGTATCATTACGTTCATCCCTTATTTGGTTGCAGAAGCAGTAGCTGATGTTTTTATCCACTTTGATGTCGTTCCTCCCTCGTGAATAGAAGCTGTGTTCTTATTCACAATGTTAAACTCCATTTCTGCTCGTTTGTAAAATTTCATTTGTCCTTCAAAGCATGTAATTTAACCATCTCATTCTAGGTTTTCCCTGTTGCTTCCACCTGCTCCATTAGGCAGATTTGACTGATCAGACAGATTAGGCAATGAAATTATACTATTTTTAGTTAAATAGCTGATAATGGTCAATGCTCACTCTCAGGCTCAGTGCTGAGTGTAGTCCTTTACAAGTAACTATTTTAGTTATGTACTAAATCTACTTTAAATTTCCCTGTCTAAATTGCCAAATCTGGCTACTCTGCCTATTCTACCTGAAAACAATGTTTGAAGCGGGAAAATCTTTGAGAAGATGCAATTTGTGATTTGAGAAAATATTTGTTTTTGAAACAATGTATTTTTAAATTGTGCTTTATAAATGCCAACGGTACAGCGTGCATTGAGTTTTCTTCCACCATGTGTAGTGATTCCGTGGATTCCTGTTTGTCAATTAAAATGTATTTTCAAAGTGAGAAACAATTAGCCTCATCAGATATAGTCATTTCTGAGTTTAACTGTTCTTCCTAACCACATACAAAGTAATTCAGGATATATTCAGTTCCTGATCTTCTTTCTCATTTAAAAGAAATCAGTTCCAGAACAATAGAGCCTCTCAATGGGTATTTGCGTTAATAGAACAACATGTGTAAACTTTGATGGTTTGATATATCAATATCAATATCATGCCTATACAAATATCTTTACTCTCGTTTCCGAAGTGTACTTCAATAAGAACTGGAAGACCTGTGCTGCAAACAGTGAAACAAAAATGTCTTGTTTTGCGTTTGATGGTGTAAAATTCTATCAGATCATGAAATTATTACAAACGTTTTGTGCCCCACAACAATTGAATTGAATGAGCTCAGCATGAAATTCAGTTGTTGTGGGGTGCTAAAGTTTTAATAGAAATTTCATGATCTGTGTTACAACTATTCTAAAGCAGAGGAGTATTGCTGATATTATAAAGGGCGTCGTTGTCACTTTAATACAATGCTAAAATTGGAAAAAATGTCATTTTATATTTATCACTGTAGAAGGTAACTTCCCTCAAATTTGTCCCTATTTCTGTTAAAAGGAGATAAGAAGGTGTTAAGACATGCAATATATAATTTTGTATGTTCTCTCATCCTTTTGTTTTAGCAGATACCACTTTGACACCACAATATGTTCCTATGTAATTGGGGCGTTGGATATTGAGGAGACATTTCCTGACATGTGAAATAATTTGTAGTAACATATTGATGAGCAGCTGCGCGACACTGTTCATTTCTTGTGAGGCAACTCGTTACTTCATATCCATAAGACATAAAAAGACATGCCATTCCGAGAAGCCCTGGAAGTTTCCAATTAAAATTAATTATTTATACAATAGATGCTCCGGAGGGAAATATCTTCCTCTGTAACATTTTTCTATGATATAATTTGGGTACATAATGAAAGAAATTTATTTCTGGTTCCCAGCTGCATATTTTTGAAACAAAATTTACATTGAAAGTATTAAAGCAAGCTTTGTTTTAAAGAAGTAAACTATTTTTACTCTTTTCAACTAAAATAGTGAAGCTACCCACAGAAGTTTCATTCAGCACAGAATACTCCTAGCTAAGCACATTTTCTTATCTTAGAAGTTCCTTTTTGAATTGACATTGTAAACAATGCAAATATCTACTGAGTATAAATAAAGATTTTATTATTTGCGTGAATAGAAAAATTAGTCACATTGTTCTCCGATCTAAATACTCTATAATTTAGGTTGGAGTTTTATAAATGTTCTACCTTCCTTTCGGTAACTATTCCGTCATCCTTTGCAAATGAAATAAAAAGATCTAATTTATTTACGTTTCAAACTTAACAAAGGATGATCTAAACTTTGTTTCCATCTCAACCTGTGTTGTGTAGAAACTATGTGCAATAGTCAACAGATTTGTCGCTTACAGTGACAATGGTTTCTGTCCTCTGTACAATTATCAGGGTATTGAAACTGTACCCCAGATAAAATCTTTTCTGCCGGTTTGTTTTAAACGTTTCTGGTGCAATTTGCAAACTTACAGAAAAAGAGGCAACAAAAAATTCAACTCTTTGGAGGCTGAGTTTCATCAAGCTGCAACATCTGACTGTGCAAATTACAAAGCTATGATTTTCTTTGAAGAAGAGAAATAAAACAGTACATCACATAGTACATTCAGGAATTAGATCACACAGTGGATTTAATATTTTCTTCCGGTACCTCTTTCCATATTTTGTAGAAAACATGTTGGCTTGAACGCTGTTGCATAACTTTTAGTTGTTCTGATTTGGATTGAAGAGGAGAAAATGTGTTTTGAGAACAAAAGAAATACATGTTGTGTTTTAGTACTAAATACTGCAAGTTCTATAAGTGTAATGGTCAATGAGCTCAACTACTAATAAAGTTTTAAACACAAACATATTTATTATTGAACTGTCCCAAGTAATAGATACATTGTAATACAACATGCAATGCAATGAGCACAAGCACAAAGGAACTCTGAAAAGCCTAGAACTGAAGAGCCTAGAGTGTCTGTTAACAATCTCTTATATAGGATTATACAGAAGTTCTATGATTGGTCAGATTCTTTGAACAGCAGTGACATCACAAGAGGGATTGTTTGTTTATATTAACAAGTGTGAATAGGTTACAGCTGATTTTTGGATAGGGCCCAAACTTTATTGTTATGCTCTAGATAAACATGTAGCTTCCTCTTAATTGATATAAATTGTCATCTATTTCACATTTAAACATATTCTAAATTCTCAACAGTAGCCATGTTTAGGATGTTATAGCTGCTGGCACCCATGTTTACGAAATACTAGAATTTCCTTTAGGCGGACCTTAGTTTGCACTACCCTAGACTTGTATCAAATTTAACTATCCTTCCTTTCTGCACCACGATACGATTTATTTAGTTTTCACAAAGGGGGTGTGGCACGACACACTTGTGAAAATAATGTGAATCCACGATAAATTCCCATGAAGGGTGATTGGTATGGCATTTCAAATCGTAAGGATTAAATATCAGTCAGAAAGATCCAAATGGTGGGAGAGCTGACGATTCTTTCTTTGGAAAAAGTAAATTTTCCATAATTTATACTGAGCGATAATATAAGTTTTCCAGAAAGTCCAAGACGTATGTCGACTTCTTATTCCTAAACAAAACGGAGATATTTTCAAAGCCTCTAATCTAATGAAGCAGTGTTAATTGTTCTTTGAAATGCGCCCAATTTTTTTCACATACTCACCTCATCAATTGCTAAATCCAGGTTTGTAATTTCTGTTCCTGCATTTTCACCATATTCCTCCATTTTCGCCCACTTCTACATCAGCCAATCAGAGAGCTGGATCCTTGTCACGTGACCTCCTGGCAACAGAAAATCTCCAAGGACTCGATCCTTCATGTTCAGTCTTAAAATTCAGTCACATTTTTGGTGAAAACATCTAGTTTAGAGGTATGTATGCAGTGAAATAACTAAACATTGTCGATTAAGAATATATGGGGCATTTGAAGAACAACTTTCTGTGGTCAGTTATCGTTTAGTCTATTACAAGCGTAATAATTGATGAAATGTTCACAACATAGATTTACAAAAAATCATGGAAATAATTTCATTTTGGATGATCAATCTGAAGATGTTTGTAGACAGCATACCAGATTCAATTTCAAATATGTAAATAATTGTTAGTCTAGGTTATCCTGTATCATTTGTTATGTTGCACTATACTTTTACATGTACTACAGTCTAAACGTAATGACATAATGTTCTAATGTTCCTTGCACCTTTGAACCTGTGAGGAATAGATCAAAGCACAAAAACTTATCAACAGTGGGTGAATTTATTTGGATGGCCTGAACATACCCCGGACCACGAATCATGGCCCGGGGGTAGGAGGGCGGACCATTTCAGGGCCATTGTGATGTACGCATGCGTTTATTTGGTTTGATGGTCCGGACCATGTTTTGGTTGTCCAAATAAATTCACTCAGTATGGAGCTGGGGAACAAATATTTACTGTGGGTACTGATTTAATTTGATGCTTCACCAGCTTCTGTGGTCGAAAAGACTAGATCTGTTCTAGGTTTGTGTCAGTTATCACAAGTTTAAGCCCCTTTTGGCTGTGATGTATGAAAGGCCTCATTACAATGTCTGATTATCCAGGTCGTGGCTGTGAGTAACGAGAATGGCGCGTAAGAAGCAAGAAATTGCGCTACAAGTGGAGATAGAGACACAAGAAGAATGGGAGGAGATGTTGGCCAAGGAGGGTCTCACAGGTAAAAGACAGTAGATCTATATATTATCTGTAAAATTGTACTCGAAGGATGAACAACATGAATAAGTTTGATCAAAATGATTTATTGGATGGCATTCTTCTGCGATATGTTAATTGTAACTAATTAGGGTGCCACTCAAGGAAGTGCTACTGTAATTCGACAATCAGTTAACCCTACATGACTTTGCAAAGGGAGAGCAATCAGAGAAACAAACGAGCTGTCCAGGGCAAATTTTCACCGCCACATGCAATGAAATTGGGCTTCTTTCTAATTTCACAGCATGCAAATGTTAATTTTTTACCTGATACCCAGTGAAATTAGAATCTAGAATTTGTTCATTTGCTGGGTAATGCCTGGGAAAGTTCATGAAATTTGTTGCAGTAATGGATAACAAAGAGCTGTGTTATAATGGTGTGGTTATACCTGTGCACCATGTTCCAGCACCAGTCCTCAAGATACCTCCTGCACTTTAGTTGATGAATAGACGACCTCAGGATATGTATTATAATCGTGTACATGTACGTGTGTTTGGTACTTGCAGTGGTGGATATCTACCAGGAGTGGTGTGGTCCGTGTAAAGCCATGGCCGGAATCTTCCGCCGAATCAAGAACGAACTGGGAGACGATCTCCTGCATTTCGCAGTCGTAAGTTCCAACTACTTCGCTTAAAGTTCAAAGTATCCGCCATTTGGGACGTTCGATTGTATTTTCAAGCAGCATGCCAGGAGCGCGCTAACATTTGATTTTATTTATTCGCTCACATGCAACCTCTTCTCCAAGTTTGTGTCATATTATAATGAGAAACCTGTTTGCATTCAATTTGGAGTGCAAGCATGAAAACTGATTTTGCAGCACGACTTCCGAAATTCCCAATCAAGTGTGACTAATGTGCATTATTTATGACTGTAAATCAGTAAAGTAATGCTGTTTTTTCTGCATGCCTTCCTCATCATTGGGTCTGCTCCTGCTGGCTGACAATCAGCAAATTAGCCATGAGTTGAACCTCTAATTTTTATGTTTATTCCCTCAAAAACTTTTATGCTTCCTGTGGTGGTTTACAGTTCGAACCCCTGACAGAAGGACTGTTGCAGTGTTGTACAGGTTCTCCATTATGCATTTTGTGCAGGCTACATCGACATGGTTGATGCGTGTGAAGTGTAATGACGTTACAAGCAATAGTTTCATTCGATAGACTTGCAATTGAATAACAACAAACTTGTTTTTATTCGTTACAGGCCAAAGCTGACACAGTTGACGCATTAGAGAAGTACCGCGGCAAGTGTAAGCCGTGCTTTCTGTTTTTCGCCGGCGGCGTGTTGGTGTCGGTTATCCGAGGCGCGAACTCTCCGCTCATCACTCGAACCGTGACGGAACAACTCAACCAGGAACACAAGGTGCTCGACGGCAACGCCGAGCGGAAAGAGGTGCGTTATTCTGTGTTTACTGGTAAAAGCCGCTGGGAACCCTGGTTTCTCCACTTATAACACGCACAGTGACAGAATAACTCAATCAGAAATCTAAGGTGCTCAACGGGAATACTGAAGAGAAAGAAGTGCGTTATTTTGTGTTTATTTAAGGTGAATATGGAAGCTATTTCGTTTTTTTTGTTTAAATTACAAACGATTGAGCAACCTCCACCCTATGTAATTGATCATATTTGGGGAAGAATTTATACAATTCTTTAAACGATCTGCCTATATGTAGGTGCGAGACATGGAGCTGGGAGAAGATGATAGAGAGAAGGGAGCAGAGGATGAAGATGAAACAGAGGAAGATCTAGGTCAGTTGATTTATTCCTCCTTTACACGTCTCTTACCATCTCTCTATCTCAGAATGTAATGTTTTCTAGTTTGCAGTGACCGATATTTTGCACCGATGAATATTTTGTTGTAATTGCTGTGAAATATAGGAATGTCGGCTTTAAGAGCTTAAAACAATACAGGGCTATATACTAGGGCTGCAACGACTGGTCGAACTAGACGACTAGTCGACTATTTTTTCTGTGGTCGACTAGTCGGGACAAATATTAAACATCGTAAAGACAAGTCTAGACTTAAAGCATCTTTGCTTTCAGAAAAGTTAGGAAGTCGACAAGATAATATCATTTTAGATGTGACTGAGCTATTGTAGTATCATTATGAAACACTGAATATATCTGAATGTATTTCCCTCGTTTTTCAATCTTACAAAATAGTCACAGATAGTCGAATGGTCGACAGAAATTTTAAATCGACGAGTCGACTTATAAATTTACTGGTCGTTGTAGCCCTGCTGAATACACCTGTCACCGGATAATTCCATCTCCGATAAATCAATATCCCTGATAATTCGATCAAAATTTCCGCTTAAGACCATTACAACTTCCATGTTATTTTACTCTGATAATTCGATATCCCGTTTAATTTGATCAAAAATTCCGCTTCAAATTGTTTGAATTATCTGGGGACAAGTGTATACATACATGTGAATATTGTGATCAATAAAATATGTACACGTTGAATGTGACTTCTGACATACTAAAATTTCTGATATATTTAATTTGCAAGTTTTGTGTATCTTTTAAATTAATTCTCATGATTTAATTCCCATTTATACTAATATTTTTATTCCTTTACTTTTCTCTTCTCCACTCTTTGTATGTGTCTGACAACTACACCTCTCTTCTCTGCGTGACCTTTGACCTTTTAACCTTCTGTGTGACCTTCTGTGTTTGACCTTGACCTTTCTGTGTGCTGTGACCTTGACCTCTGACCTCAGCTGAGGAGGTAGAGCGCACTATGCATGGAGATGTAGATTCTATAGAGTTAACTGAGAGGCCGGGTAAGTAACGAACAGTGCAGTTCGAGAAGACAGTTTTGTTTTCCAAGTGCATTAAATGTGTTTGAAAATTCCATCACGGGATTTTGTGCGCTAAAGATTGCACACATTGTTGCTAATTTATAAAATTGAGGGGCACTTTCACCCCAGGGTTAAATTTTAGGGACACACAATATAAGGGATACAAGAACAAACCTATGAAATTAATGTAAATTAAAATCAAAATTAACATTTTGAATTGAAAAGTGTCTGTGGTTTCAAAAAAAACCTTGACTTTTGAAGATTCAATTGACATAAATGATATCGGGATCATGTGGACCGTCTGCCACCTTCAGTTTTCGGGATATTTTTAAATTTATTTTATGCGGGGAACCCACCCATGTCTCCACACTGTAGCGGCAACATTGCAACCGTATACATACAAGTACGTTTAGAATTGAGAGGAGCTAAATTAGATGCACTTGGACGACAAAACTATAGTTTCTTGAATTGTGCTGAACACATTAATAAACTTTTTTCAGGTAACACAATAGTTTATGCGAATAAGTTACGCCGGAAGCTGCTGTTATATTATTTTAGCTGGTTTAAACTGCATTGTTAACTTGCATTCTTCAATGACATATGTTGACATGATTTAAATATACAAAACGAAACATGAACAAATGTCAACCATATGTAGAATACGTGTGTTTAAATCAAGAGATGCGCTTGTTGATTTGATGTGATATGTGATAGAGGGTGTGGCTGGCACAAAACATTCCACCTTCTGGACACAGACAACCTGTCTTTTACGACCCCTGTCTTTTGAGACCACCTGCAATTTAAGACCAAATGGTGCAGGAACTGTAGCAACATTTTCTGTGTAAGTGGACCTATCGTTTACAGTAGAACTTGTTTTGAGCGACACTGAACTTTTCCCTTCGAAAGTGTCGTAAAAGGCAGGATGTCGCCCAAAACAGGGTCATTTAAACTAGTTATAACAACTTTGTGTATAGTGAAAAGTGTCGTAAAAAGACATGATGTCGTTCAAGACAAGTTCTACTGTACGATCAGGTGCAGGCCCGGATCAAGTATTTCCTGTGAGAGAGGGGTGCTAACCCAAAATTTTAGGAAATAAAAAACTAAAAAAAATGGGGGGAAATCGGCAAAAACTGCATGAAAATGGAAAAAATTCCGGCCTCCCATGTCGCCTGGATCCGCCAATGAGGTGCCCGTAAATGACAGGTTTTAACGTGGTGCCAGCTGTACTCTCCTGTGGTGGTGGAGGTGCTGTCGTGGTTTTGGTGGAGTAGTGTATATTTTTTGCTGCGCTATTGCACCGCGAACCTGTCTACCATCAGACCATCATCTTTTTTATTGCTGACTGCTCATATACTGTCAGGTAATTTGACTACTGCCCTGCACATGCGCACTGAGGCTTGAGCACTTTAGCTCATCAGTGATTTGACCCAGTTTGCTCAGTCAGCACATTAGCCTTGCTAATCGTTTAATTTCTCAACATTCCGCGTTGTGTTTGTTCACAGAGGGAATGCGCCACCAGGGAGAAGTCATTATGTACGATTCCCTCCCAGAAACGGCGGGAGCAGGTATTGTTCTAAACCACGAAAAACTCGTTCTGTTTTAGTAAATTAATCCCCTTATGTTGTCACTGCTTTAGTCACAGCTTTACATGTTTTGTTCACTAGAGGTTTGCAAAACGCACGTGGTTAGAATAGGTTTATTCTAATAACAATGTTTAGTGTCGAATCCAGGATTTCTCGTTACAGGTCCAAAGTTCATTGACGTTAGCTCTTTCCCAGTGGTACTCCCAAGATCCACAACACTGGTGGATCCCAAAATTTCCTTGGGAGGGGCACCCGGTCCACAGGGGAGGGGGGTACCTAGTGCCCAACCTTACTTTTGCCCAAAATTCGGAAAAAACTGCCTGAAAATGAAAAAGAATTCTGCCGTAGGGTGGGGCGCCCCTATATCCTCCAGTGCACCGTACAGTCGTGGATTACTCGTATGTTTATGACGCATGCTGTGAACGCTGCATGGTTTGGTTACATAATGCAACACAATCTGCTGTTAGATGGCTTGTGTGCCAATGTGTTACACGTGCTGCTTGTCTTAATAACTGCGCACAATGTTTAGAAACTGTTGATAATTGCGTTAACACTGACCTCAACTGGCCATTTCATGCTTAAAATTGCCCAACAAATGAAAATTTATCACTACAGGAGCAGATCCAGGATTTCTTACCATGGGGAAGATGGGGGGGGGGGAAGCGGTTATATCAAGATAAGACCTTTCAGAATTGTTGATCACAAATCGGCATAACTATTTTGAAAGATAACTTAGTTTGTGAGTGACAGTTTATAGCTGTGAGATTTGAAGCTTTAACTCTGTCTTAATAGAAACATTCTGTACATGAATCTGTTTGACAATGAGTTGAGACTTTTGAAAGTGGACTTTATCTGAAACAAAATATATGACGTTTTTAAAAAGGTAGATCCGTGATGACCAAATGAATCGGTCGTTC
>JBCAUI010531029.1:0-11319 GCA_038406195.1 Haplosyllis anthogorgicola | reverse complement strand
CTCTATCGTGCTCACCGCCGGATGGTCCAACTTGGGTTTCGTGGCGTTGTGCCACTTCTACAAGTTTCAAAATACATTATTTAGTACATGTAGTGAACTTCCCGTTCTCTTTTTCGTAAATATTACGCATTTTACATATTCTGCATAGTTTTCAGCACTTTTCAAGTTTTGTTTATTACTCAGTAACATTTACGTTTCATAATCCTAACATTTTCAGAATGCTTTGAAGACTAAAGGTTATACATTAAATTACACATGGAAAACACAAAACATCCTGAAATTCGTTTTTACAAAGTTTTTTCATGGTGAGACTGTGATTTACCCTACAAGTCTATGCACTGGGAGACAAACTGGGATCGCTTGCTTCCAAGCAGTTTTTCCAACTAATCTGCCAATCTTGCAAATGACCAATTCAAATGCATTTATAAAAAACCCCCAGAAATATTCAAACATACTTCTCTGTAGGTAGGCCCCTCGGCGTGGTAAAAGCGCAGGAGGGCGATGATGAAGATCGGAAGAATCGCGGCAAAGACGAAGATCCAGCCGGTGAAGTCCGCCCACATCGGGTAGACGTAGGAACCGTACTTGGCGCGCTCGTAGCGCACAAAACTGAAGATGAGCACTCCCTGAAAATACAATATGTGTAGTGGTTTACTCAGTGAAGTTCCCACAGATTCCCCGGAGCTTTCAAAAGGACCAGTACATTTCCATTTTTATTTGTCAGATCGAATTCAACAGATCTGACTGGCAAGTATTTAAAGAATTTCTTCCTCGTTTTTTTTTCATTGAGGAATTCATGATGGAAAAATTATTTGGTGGTCGATCTGGACGAGCCAGACATAAAATTGGCCAAGTCCATGGAAAACTTACTGTGTAAAAGAACTTTCCCCTCCCTCCCTGGAAACCCGTTAGCGCATTTTCTTACCGTTATTAAGACAGGTGAGATATATTTCCAGCAGATTCTCCACCACAATTTGGGATAATGACCCAGCATCTCTTTTACATTGGCACTGAAGTTTTCTACAAGAATAAAATAAAGATTCAGGTAAAATTTAAGTAAGAGTCATATGGCAGGATTTGTTTATCCTTAGTCTATGGAAATGTGCCATAAGCTGCGCCAACATTATCTACTTACTGTAAACATGGTTGATAACGAGGCACTCTACGACAGCGATAAACAGCACACTGAAGGAAGCTGAGTACCAGTCCATCAGCTGCAGCACGTACATACCGCCCTTAAAAATATAGGTCACCATGTAGGTCAACCGTTTAAATCCAGGTCAATAGTTTAAAATGCTATTTGACTCATTACTTTACATGTTAAATTTACATTTTAAAATTAACCAGTCATCTATTTTTCACAAAATGATACTCCAACTTTATTTCAAATATATTGTAAATTTTAACTTTTAACTGATGGAACCCCTTTTGGCCTTTGGGAGATGTGTACTTCTGGACAGGGTGCACGGACGGACAGACGCACTTTTTTGGCACGTTGGACCCTATTTATTTTTGTTTCCACACCACTAATGTATTTTTCCAAATTGAAATTCAGCACCAAACACACAAATGTAAGACTTGATTCTATAAATGCGCCAAATACATTTCAGATCAATTTCTTTTGAATTCAACTTTAAATTTGGCCAGCTTTCTTAAATTGTACAGGACTACCAGATTTTCGGGCCACTTTTTAAGCAGTGTGTTGGTGTATTTGGTACCAACATACAAAATTTGAGTATGATTTGTGATACAATTGGTGCCCCTGTGGGTGGACCAGCGGTTGACGAGTTAAAAATGCGATTGCGCAATTTTATAAACAAAGAATTTCTACAGCTAGGAATAAACACATTGAAATAAGCGTTTTAATGTCCAGAGACAATAAACGCACGCATTTATTCTCAACTGCGGCAGCTATTCATTTATAAAACTGCGCCGCTTATTGTATCGGGTTTATAAGAACGGCAAGGTGTTAATATTATGTATGTATAGCACTGGTTGCAATTATTGTTGATTATCAAACACATATGTACAAATGCACACAATGCGTTACGTGTATGTGAATGTGTTGCCTTAGTGATTATGAAGCGTGTTACTGTAGAAACGAGATAATGGTAATCAGTTACCTTAGCAACCTGGGTTATGTAATAAATACTTTTGTTTCAAAATTTTTCCCCACTTATTTAATTTTAATTATGCAAGATCCTTTTAATATCACTATCCTTTTAAGATTTCCATTTCTACCAAAAAAAAATTTTTAATGGTTGCTGGGGTAACCAAAGAGCAGTGTTGGTGAAAAGCTATGAAGCAAAATAGGAACCAAATAACTCAAATTACTGGACGCTCCGAAATAAATTTCACCAGATTTTTTTTTTAAATTCCACTTCCCCCCTCCCACTGTCGAAAAGAGGCGTCAGTAATTCGAGTATCATGGATCCAAAGCTGTATACTGTAGTCATCACTAAACTTAACTTAAGCAAAATTTACAAACAAAAAAGGGTATTTTATTTATAAAAAAGATAATGGGTAGATGTATTCTTTGTAAGCCTGTGGAGACTGAGTGCAGCTGAAAATTCGATTTCAGAGGTTACCAATGGTACCAGAGAATATTCTTTGGTTCACCAAAAATGTTTTTAAACTCTCATTTTTCAGTTTTACATGGAACACGGCAATTTGTATTTTATCATACATTTATGGGACCGGCCCCCAAAAAATTATCAAAACCATTTGGGTGGATTTTTTTTCAACCAGCACTCGAGGCAGAAACAAAATGTTTGTATTACACTCGGTCCATAGTCATCGCGATAAAAAGGCAATACAAATCACGCGACAGTTTCTCCTAAATCATATACAAAATCAGCAACAATTAACAAAATAATTCTTGGAATCAACAGAATAAATATACATGTAGAATCCCAACATTATGCCAGCATCTCTTTCCCCCTCCCCCCTTTCCTCCTGTTGGCAGAAAAAAAATCAAGTAATTTAAAAAGAAGAACAAAAGAAGCTAATGAACGAACTACACTTAATTTTTGTCTGTATGCATGTTCCAGATTACGACCAAGTCGAGGCCAAAGTATTTTACCTTCACATTGCTAAGCCAGTTGAAACCCTGAGTATTTACTATTTACATGCATCACTAGTCAGATTTACTCCCGTTGCCTTTGAGTTCAAAACTGACAGGTTTTCTGGTACTGTAGCTATTCCAACATGCAACGTTCAGATAAAAATGCATCTCAAAATTCATATGCATCTCAAAGTATGAAAATTAATATGCATTTCTCAAAGTATTAACTAATTGACTTTTCAAAGTATTTAACTATTTATTTGGGGGGGGGGGGGGAATCTTGCTACCGGATTTCTCATGCAATGACCCTAGGTTTTTTGGAATTGGAATCATTTCATGTATATTCTGTGAAACTGATGGGTCCCGACCCGATGTTGAACAATGGAATTTTGACCTTTCTGATTTCTTTCGACAATGAGAAATGATCTCGCAAATGTCTGATGAAGCGCACGTCGGTTCCCTGCTTAACAGTAGTAGTACAGTGTACCTTCCTTTGGACGACTACCCAATTTTTGGAAGAAAAGTGGTCGCCAATGGGGTGGTGGTCTTACAAAGGAGGGTTATTTTCTGCATTACTTAATGTGTTTTGTCTAAAGTCTGACAGCCTTGTAATGAGGTTGGTCGTGCACATATACATCAACACGGCCTTACTCACACACGTGTGTGGACTGTGCCCCAGTTGTTGATACGGTCGTGCAAAAGAAGGTCCGCCCAAAGGAGTTCCACCGTTGTAGATCCAGAGATCGGGGGGGGGGCAGAACGTGAGAATACCACGAGGGCATTTTGTTTTGAAAAGTTTTTTTCTTTTTCAACAGGGGTAGGGAGCGAGACCTCCCCTGGATCTAAATGATAAGTTGTGAATGTGTTATGGGCGAATTTTTTCATGGGAAGCCTGCCCGCGGATGTTTCAGTAAATTGACCCCAGCAGTACGCGCGTGCCTCCGTCAAGACATTTACAATATTAATTCCCCTTCCTCGTCATCCTGTTAAAGCTGTCTATCCAACCACCACCATCTCTCTGCAGGCTCCCAACCAACTTTTTTTTATTTCTCCCATACCTCGTCTGCCATTATTGTTAGAAGTCAACAGCCCTATTTTCCTTTCCAAAGTTTTTGTAGCCTTTTTAATTCCCATTCAGCAACTACCTGGACCCTTATTAGTTTATCTGGCTTGTGATTAGGAATTAGAAATTGGTTGCCAATAGCAACAGGTAAAAGATTAATATGAAAACGTTTCAATAAATTATTGCAAAGGAAGGTTTTTACGGAAATGCTGGGTTGCCATAGTTACAAATGGAACTGAAGCGATGGTAAATCGGTTACCAATAGCAATGACCAAAACCGCCCTTGTCTATCTTTGCTATTATTAAAAACAGAACAACTTATCTGTCGTTAAAAATAAACATCTAATTGCCATGGCATTGGTTGGTTGCTAATACCAACAAAATCAAAGCATTAGCTTTCATTTTAAATAGTCACAAATAATAATAAAAAAACTCGCTAATACACCGATACTTCAGAAAATAAACGCCTGATTGCAAGAAATGCACGCCGGACATACTCTAGGATATGTCTTCGGACAAAACATTCGTTGCCAATGGCATTCATTGGTTGCCAAGGAATACGATTTCCTTAAACTTAAAAGCCTGGTTGGCGGACTTAACTATCACATACACTTGAATCATTTCTACACATTTTTCTTCGGTGGAAAATTCGTTGCCAATGGCGTTTATTGTACATTGTTTATCGGTTGCTAAGGAAAATGATTGGTTGCCATAGCTACCTGGGTGACCTGCGGCAACCCGAGGAGGAAGAAGAGCCCGCTGACGGCGCATAACGTCAGGAAGCGATATTTTCGCAGCGTGGGCCACTCGTCGCACAAACCACTCATAACCGTCTCCAAATCTACCATCTAGTTACCGTGGAAACCAACAAGCAACGTTATAAAAAAATGGCACAAGAGTGATAGGTCACAAAAAAATATAGGTCAAAGTGTTGGTCACGCTAGCAGCTGCAGGAGATATTTGTACAATAAGCTGCAACAAAATGTGTGGCTTTTAATTCTTCTACAGAAAGAGATGGACAGAAAGTGAAAGAACAACATTTACCGGCTCTAACACACTAGAGGGGGTTGCCATGGCTACCTCATTGCCATGGGTTACCACTGGAAGTACAGCAAAGGTAACGCTTAAGATGCTAGATATAAAAGTGACTTAGATTTTAAAACGTTTAATGCATAGTAAAAATAATCATATGCGGTGCATGTGTTGATTGCAGATTGGTTGTTGCTATGATGCACTGCTCATGTTGCCTAGGCAACCACACTGAGGGATAGTAACCCACACTGTAACTAGGCTAAAAAAGAGTAACTATGGATACAATATTATACACACTATTTGCTCGAAGGCTTGCGCGATTGAAAACATAATAAAGTGTCCCTCTAAAAAATTGAGGGCAGAGAAAACAAAAAAGAAAATTGAATGAAAGCAAGCTATAAACAGCAGTTGCTATGAATGCAAAGATCAATAAAATGCATTATTTCAACAGAAAAAAAGCTCAGTTTATATATTTGTTAGTAGTTAACCAACTTACCTGTGGAAAATATATCACAAATTTAGTCAAAACATCGCAGACTTAATTTGTTAGCCTCTTGAAACATTCTTCGTAAAAAAAAATAAGTAACAGGCATATGCTGCAGTCTTGTGTTCTTATGTGTAACAAGGCTTGTGATGGGGCCAAGGTTTGAGATGCTAACATTTCTAGGTTACTTATTAAATACAGTAAACATGGTTGCACATTGCCAGAGCAGGGAAAACAACAACGTAAGTTTTCATAGTTATTCCGCCAAACATTGTGGTGATCCGCTGCCCTAAATGCGCCCACAATCCGTATTTGGGTTTACATCACAAATTTCTGGAGTGAGATGCCTTACAAAACGTGCAGTTAAACCTTTCTACTGTCTTTAATTTTAAGGTGGTGTATTGTTTAAAGTATTCTGTCACATTCTCTCAACACATATGTTCAGACCAGGACACATGGACGTAAACACAAAACTGCGCACATTTTCACGAACATGAAACATGACAAAGAGTTATAAATGTACTGTGAACGTTTCACCATTCCTTGAGTTATCTTTGTGTTTGCTGTACAATGTTAAATTGGGCCTGGAATAAGCCTAGTGTACTGTAAGTCTATGATTGCACCCCATTACAATTTGCAGACTATTATTAAATCTGTAGTGGGCAAATATAGCAGGCAAAACTTGTACCCAACCAATTACAAACTGGCAATAAATCCTGTAATTTTAGGTTTGAAATTGGGTCGTTGATGATGGTAGTTTGCCCAGTGCAGGTTCTTGACACTTAAATGTCAATGGGTCACCTTTGTGGCAATGTTTTGGTGTGCGCACTCGTACTTTTCAGATTGGATGACGTTCTATGTACATATGGTTGAGGGTTCCCTTCGTAAGCTTACAACTGTAGGCGTTACTTATTTTAAACTAAATGAATAAAATTAATAAAAGGCGTCGTTAATTTCTAGTATATATCTAGTGCTGGGTTTTCTGGCTGCGTTTTACTCTGTAAATGAGACAATAAATGGTTAATAATAATAGAAAGATCTTTTTTTTTTCGTAAAACGACTGTAAGAAAAGCTCTTAGTGGCATCAGCACATGTTACTTTTCTTGATTTAAGAAATTAAATAAATATAAAAACTTTCGGTTAAATTTTTGCATGTACAATAAATTTCGCGAAATTATAAACATGTACAATAACTTTAAAGCGCTACAAGCCAATGAGTAATATTTCCGTATTATTAAGACATTATAATGACACCACTAAGCTTGAATGAATAGTGAATGATGATTTTTGCCACAAGCTGTGCACCGACTATTAGCAACTAAATATAAAGCAATTAGCTGCACATAGATTTTTTGTGGCACTTGTTGCTTTCCCCTGTAACCGTCTTTAAATTTAAGCAAATTGTGCTACTGGATGATTCTTAAGCCAAGAAAAGTATTACAAGTGTTTGGACATAGGGCAAATTCACAAATACCCTTCCAGTAGCTTAAGTGCAAGTACTGCAGAGTGGCTGAGCGTGTTCGCCTGATAAACTTACATATTCGGTTCAGCAAAGGTCCGAATCACGATGCAACCCAAATCTTAAATTAGCTCCTGAAATTACGTAGCACAACAAAACACCCCCAAGGAATGGCACATAATGGTTAGTATTGCACAAAATACATGAAGCGCCCTTGGAAATCTCTTTTCCCACCGTTCTGAACATGGCTAACAGCTAATAACAATAGGAAACACTGAAATATAAAAACGACGGCAACACCTTCATCTTCGCTTGACTAGAAGAGCTTAAAGGATGCTTACTACTGCTTATGCACGAACAGACAGAAGTAATGGGCATATACGTTGCTACACTGTGTGCACAATTCCTACAGTGCTAATTATGGTGAAGCTTCTGTGTAGAAACGTATATGTCCAGTGATGACGAAACATGATAAAATGTGTATGAATACGCATGTATGTAGGAGATGAACTGTTTTGGGTGGGTTGGTAAAGGTAAGTGGGTTACGTTTTTAAGACCCCTGGTAGCATGGGGCTGGGTTGCGGGGGTCTCTTCACCCATTTCTCGTCCAACCTGCCTTGTATCAATACAGACAGTACACCATGGTATCATAGGCCCCTTTGTTGACACAATCTCTGCGCAGCTACTTTCCATCGTCTACTTTCATGGCAACCACGAACCGTTGCTATGGTGATATTTTGTACCTGAGTTGTACATGGAAGACCTAGCATCAGTCCGATACAAGCGACACCTATAACGGCCCCGAGGCGCGTCAGCTTGGTTTTCTTAACTTTCGGGAAGCGATCAACTATGCCCGTCATTATAGTTTCAACCTGTACCATCTAGTGATGAGAGAACATGAACATGTTTATACAGATGAAGGGCCACTGTGTTGCGTGCACATAGAACAGCACTGGAGGTACTATCATTCAATGGGACAGGAAGGGAGTGTCTTCAAAGTGAATGTCATCCAAGTTTCCACTGTTAGTGACTGAAAATTTTAACATGTGACTGAAAATTTACTGTTTAGTAAAATTTTGAATTTCATTGCATGCATAGTTGATACACGAAGATCTAAACACGAAGATCTAAATATCGCAGTGGAAACTATGGTTGACATTGAATCAGGTCAATACATGTAGTTCACTGGCTGATCTGAAAATTCACAAAAGTCTGCATTAATCCAGCAAAGACGAAAATTTGACACCATGACAGATGACTCATCGAATTGTACGACCCAAGGAATAGTAAAAACGTTCACAATTTTATACCTTCTTCACTTCAGAGGTAGCTGCCTGACGTATCATACCGCAAAAGTATTCAATACACCTTACCGAATACATGTATTGTTTGTGCACCATAGATGATAGTATTGAAATTAATGATAATAATAACAAAGAGTTATCGTCTACAATTGTAACCAATGGTTTGTAACCAAATGAAGCTAAATAAGCCTAAAAGAACATAACCAAGACTACAAATCTCTAGACGTTACGCAGCAGCTACTCATCACGTGACAAGTTGAGTAACCATGGTAACCGATCTATAATACAAAGTGATAATGAAGAAATAAATACATAAATCAGGCAAAAAAGCAGAGAAGTACACTACAATAGATACACACATAAATGAAATGTGCTATCTGTATACTGTCCGGAACTGAACAATTGAACAAATTTTTACACGGTAAAACGTTTGTAAGCGCATAACGATGATACACCAATTTGCACCCTTTTTCAATTCCAGACAGATACGCAACGTTTTAGTTAGTAAATTGTATAAACACACGGGGAAAAGTGCTACATTCACATAAAACACTTCAAACTTGCCTTTTTTGTACTGTGCGTGTTTTGTGTATATACATGTATGTGTAATGTGCGGATGTTAAACTGGGACTGAACACGGAATCCTGTGTGTCTGCACCCTGGTACTGTGGATAATCGGACGAGCAAAACTTTTGGTGGAAGGCGTAGGAATGTGTAGTATTGGGCCGTTGTGATATTTATGGCAGCTCAAGTAGGTATGATTCAGATCTCCCGTGCTACTATTCCTTTCAGGGTTCCACCCTACCCAAAGAAAATCACAGAGGTCTGTGCTTGGAGGAACTCGGGCTGTTTGGCCTCCCTGTTTCAAGGGGCGCAAGTTAAGTACCTGGGTTGTTTGGGGCAGACCGAGTAAACAAAAGAAGACAGCCACGCTTATAGTTGTAAGCAGCCGTAGACACCAGTTCAAACCAAGGCGCGGGAACTCATCCACAATACCCGTTACGACTGTCTCGATCAGGACCATCTAGTGGCAAAAGTGGCAAGTAAAAATAGCAACTGTTTATATGTAATTATAATAAATATTTTATACATAATAAATCGTCTATTTCTATTGGTGATAACTTCCTGAGTAAGTAGATTTCTTCGTTCAGAAATTGGCAAGTGGCACTTAGCAGTTTTTTCGGGTGTTTTTTTTTAAAATTCTTTTGTCGAGCTCGAATATTTGACAAATGGTACAAATCCAATGCTAAAAATATGTGCATCTGCACTGCTGAATTTATAGTTCAATTTTTGGGTGCATGTGGCACAGACACGTGTATAGTTGTTTTTACAGATAGTATTTAAATTTGTTTGTGCCACTCCAAATTTTACACCTTAGAAACGTATTTTTGTTAAGCACCATTGCCTGGAGCATGCCTGGAAGTAAACAAAACAGGATATATCCTCAGACAGTAAACATAATGACACTGGAAGGTTATGAAGAAATTTTTGCTTCAAACCTGACTGCAAGTTGGTAGATCGAGGTTCTTGCTTGAGTATTCCATGGCGTCGCACACCGCCGAAGAACCTCGTTTTAGTGCTGAAAATTCAACTGAAAGAGAGGCTACACTATGTTACCATGGCGTCGCTCACCGCCAGCCTCATTTTCAAACAGTAACTATTGTAACTGAAGATGCAGCATAAAACAACCTGAAAGAGAGGCTAAAATTGTGTTGCCATGGCGTCACTCACCGCCAAGCCCCTCTTTGAAATAATATTAATCAAGTTATGATGTGAAATACAGTCACAAAATACACTGTATGTGCTAAAATAACTCTGATGGTCACTACTCAACCTGTCAATTGTCTTGGTTTTGACAGGTAACTCTGCCAATTAAAAAAATAAATAGTAAATTAACCAAATTAAGTTACTGGGTATAAGGTCGGACTGGGGAAAATTTCTAACTTGTAAAAAGATCTAAACAAATTTTCTCAATTTTTACCTCCTTTTCAAATATCAACCCAAATTTTAAGTATTGGGGTCAACTTTTAGGTCATCACGTGCGTTGATCAGAATCAGGATGCAATCTAGGTCACACCATGAAGATGTTGCTAGAATTCTGAATGGCACAAGATTGCTGATCTTGCTTTCCCCTATTTTTAGTTTCTAGTTTCCATCGATGATCCGAATTGCAGATTTTTAAATGATCCACATGCGAACTCTCCGAAGAAATTTCAGTTATGTTCAGGACCTATTTTCTCAATGAAAAAAACTTTAAAAACTTATACCTCATTAAATAATCCTTAAAACAACTTAAAAATTAACTGATAACCTTACATTGATAAGCCAGTGCCTTCTATACTAGAAGCTAACCATATATTAACAACTGGGATTCTTTTAAAACATAAAGTGTGGCAAAAAGGGTGGTTTAAATGATGATAAATTAGACTATTATACAAAAGTGACTTTAGAATCAAAAATTAGTTGATAGTAGGACACTGATAGAAAGTTTAATTATTTACAATGCATAAATATCATTATTTTACCTGACATGAATGTGGCCCCATTCTTGGAAAACCATAAGTTAGCATTTTGAAGATGCATAAATTGCATTTTTCTTGTGCGCACAGTGTAAAACATGACCCAAGTGTCACAACTGTGCATTCAGCTGATACTCGCTAAGTAAAGGTATTCCTGAAGAAAATGTTATTTATCTGTTAATTTATTTACAGTGGGTTGTTGAAAAATGGCAGAGGGATTTTTTTTTTAATTTAAGGCCAGACTTTTTTTATTTGTTGGATTACGTTTCCCGCCGCTCTCAGAAATCAAGAAATCAAAAAAAAAGAAAAAAGAATCAAGCCCAAATAATACAAAATCGTCACTTTCTGTCACTTCGACAAACATCATTTGGAAAAATTGTTCATCAATTTTGTG